>VXBU01004728.1:37609-51985 GCA_013400315.1 Bombycilla garrulus | reverse complement strand
GAGCACAGACTGGAGCTGAGCACAAACTGGAGCTGAGCACAACTGGAGCTGAGCACAAACTGGAGCTGAGCACAAACTGGAGCTGAGCACAACTGGAGCTGAGCACAGACTGTGCTGAGCACAGACTGGAGCTGAGAACAGACTGGAGCCGAGCACAGACTGTGCTGAGCACAAACTGGAGCTGAGCACAACTGGAGCTGAGCACAGACTGTGCTGAGCACAGACTGGAGCTGAGCACAACTGGAGCTGAGCACAGACTGGAGCTGAGAACAGACTGGAGCTGAGCACAACTGGAGCTGAGCACAAACTGGAGCTGAGCACAGACTGGAGCTGAGCACAACTGGAGCTGAGCACAGACTGTGCTGAGCAGTGCCGCGGGATGAGCTCCTCACTGCTCACAGCAGCTGCAGGGGTGCTGATGGAGCGCAGCCCCTGCTCCACTCACACCGGTACAGGGGCTTTGTATCCCCGTACGTGTTACTCACACTTCCCATCAACTGATTGAGTAACAGAGATACGGAATCTCCTCCTCTTCTTGCTGCTGCTCCTGGGTACCTGTGCTCTGATCCCAGCAGCTGCAGCTCTGGAGGCAATTCCCAGCTCTATGGGCAATTCCCAGCTCTGGGGGCAATTCCCAGCTCTGGAGTCAATTCCCAGCTCTAGGGCCAATTCCCAGCTCTGGAGGCAATTCCCAGCTCTGGAGTCATTTCCCAGCTCTAGGGCCAATTCCCAGCTCTGGAGGCAATTCCCAGCTCTGGAGTAATTTCCCAGCTCTAGAGGCAATTCCCGGCTCTGGGGGCAATTCCCAGCTCTGGAGGCAATTCCCAGCTCCTGGGTCAGGCACAGGGCCTGTTCCCCACAGCAGCACGGTCACCGAGGGTGCCACTGCCACTGCCACTGTCCCAGCCCAGCAGTCAGTGCCAGCCTTGTCCCACCCATCCTCAGCTCCCCCAGCCTTTCCCACCCCCTGCTCCCTCACTTCTGTGCAGTTTCCGGGAGTTCTGTTCAGAGTTTGATTTATTTTCTGTCCGTTCAATAACAAACGATTCTGTGTCTTCTCCCGGTGATTTATAGGGATGCAGTGACTTCTCCCTGGAAACCTGTGCGTGGTGAGTGCAGCCCTCACCATCCAGAAATGCAAATGTTGCTGTGGGCATGGAGCCAGGGCCATGGGCTCAGGCACCAGGGGGGAACAGGGACAGGAGGAGACTCGGCTGGCCAGGAGGGGACAGGGACAGGGACAGGGACAGGGACAGGGACAGGGACAGGGACAGGGACAGGGACAGGGACAGGGACGGGAGGAGGGCACCAAGTCCAGCTGTTATCCCAGCCCTGGCCAGCAGAGTCTCCCCCTGTCCCTGATCCCTTGTCCAGGCAGCATCGAGACCTTCCCACCACCAAATCCCAGGATTGCTGCTCCCGGCTCGTCCAGAGCAGGATCCCAGAAAGCTCCTGTGGGACACTGCTGGGCTGTCTCTCCTGTGGGACACTGCTGGGGTGTCCCTCCTGTGGGACACTGCTTTCAGGTGTCTCTCCTGTAGGACACTGCTGGGGTGTCTCTCCTGTAGGACACTGCTGGGGTGTCTCTCCTGTAGGACACTGCTGGGCTGTCTCTCCCCGCTCTCAGGGGAACCTCTCTCCCCAGACCCTGAGGAGGTCTCTGAGGGCCCTTCCCACGCTCTGCCCCTGAGCTGGGATGGGGGGATGCTGCCGGGTTCTCCAGGTTTGGGATTGCCCCTCTCACATCCGTGGGATTGATCCCGAACCCCTCCAGGGCAGGGATGTCTCTGCAGGCCTCTCCTGCTGCTGGAGAGCCCTGGGCACAGGGCAGTGGGTCCCTCCCTGCTGGCACTGCAGGGCTGCAGGATTTTATCCTCCAGCCCCCCCTCGGGTCCCTCACAGCACTTCTCTGGGGCTTTTAACCACAATAAACTCACTCCTGGCAGATCGTGAACCTCTCTGTGGCACCTCCCCATAACAATATATTTAATTGAGTTAATTGGCTCAATGTGAGAGCTTCATTTTTATGCTGTTCTGATTTTTTTATACTATAACCACTGGAAGGAGTTTGCACCGCTTTTATATGTTATTTTCCTTCAGACATTGATAATTGTTATCTCCTTTTAAAGAGAGCACTTAAGGCTATTTGCTTCATCTCCTTTCGAACATTACTCTCAAGCCCATTTAAGCATTCACCATTCAAATCCAGCACTTCAGAGTACAGAGAAATAAAATAAAAGCCAAGGTTTTTTTTCAATTGGAGGAGCCAGGATGAGAATGACGCCTGTAAAAGCTGGTTATCTGTATCCATCAGCACCCAGGACTTTCCAGGAAGCTGTAAAAGCAGCTCCCTGCGTAGGAGACTGAGGGCAGAGCTCACCGGGGCTGCAGCTCCTCCCGAGGGCAGCTCTGATCCCTGCTCTGGGACAGGGACAGCACCAGGAAGGGCTGGAGCTGGGCCAGGGAGGGTGAGGTTGGATTTCAGGGAAAGGTTCTTCCCCCAGAGGGTGGGATAAGCACTGGAACAGCTCCCCAGGGAATGGGCACGGCCCCGAGGCTGCCAGAGCTCCAGGGGTGTTCCAGGGATCCCAGGGTGGGATTGTTGGGGGTCTGGGCAGGGTCAGGGGTTTGATCCATGATTCTTGGGGTTCCCATCCAGCTCAGGACATTCTGCGATTCTCTGGTTCTGTGAAAAGTCTCTGTCACCAGGGTGGAGGCTGTGGGAACATCCTCGGGAATGTTCCAAACCCAAGAGCCCTGGCACCGTGGGCACTGTTTAATGCACGGGGTGTCCAGGAAAGGCTGGATTGAGCCAGGGCTGATCTCTCGAGAGATCCACACGAGGCTGAGCTGGGGACACCTCTGGGGCGAGGCTCTCCCAGCCACCTCTGCTCCCTGAGCCCCTGGAGCAGGAATTGCTGCCTCCCGGTTGCTCCCGAGCTCTGGCCCCTCCCTCTCCTCCCCAAACGCATCAGCTCCGCTCCGGCGGACAAACACAGGCACCGCTGCTGGAGATCCGAGCTGCTGCTCTCCTCCTGGCTTCGAGCTCTAGAAGAGCGTTTGAAAAATGTGTTAAATCTGCTCAGCACGGTCTCGGGAGAATCCAGGCTTTAATTCTGCATTGCTGCTGAGCCTGCACAGCACGGGGAGCCCTGGTGCAGCCAGAGACAGCCGGCTGGTACTGGGAGAGGATCCAGCAGGGATGAGGAGATGAGCCAGAGCCAGAGCCAGAGCCAGAGCCAGAGCCAGAGCCAGAGCCCGGGCAGGGATGAGGAGAGGAACCTGGAGATGAGGAGAGGAACCCGGGGATGAGGAGAGGAACCCAGGAATGAGGTGATGAACCAGAGCCAGAGCCAGAGCCCGGGCAGGGATGAGGAGATGAACCCAGGGATGAGGAGATGAACCCAGGGATGAGGAGAGGAGCCCGGGGATGAGGAGAGAAACCTGGGGATGAGGAGAGAAACCCGGGGATGAGGAGATGAACCCAGGAATGAGGTGATGAACCCAGGGAAGAGGAGAGGAGCCCAGGAATGAGGAGAGGAACCCGGGGATGAGGAGAGGAACCCGGGGATGAGGAGATGAACCCAGGGATGAGGTGATGAACCCAGGGATGATGTGATGAACCCAGGGATGAGGAGATGAGCCAGCGCCACAGCCCAGGCAGGGATGAGGAAAAGAGCCCAGAGATGAGGATGTGAGCCCAGGGATGAGGAGATGAACCCAGGGATGAGGTGATGAACCCAGGGAAGATGAGAGGAGCCCAGGAATGAGGAGATGAACCCAGGGATGAAGTGATAAACCCAGGGATGAGGGGATGAGCCAGTACCACAGCCCGGGCAAGGATGAGGGGATGAGCCCAGGGATGAGGGGATGAGCCCAGGGATGAGATGATGAGCCAGTGTCACAGCCCGAGTAGGACAGGGCACCCCTGCCCCAGCCCTGGGAGCAGCCTGTGGCCCCCAGCAGGCTCACCCAGCAGCTGCACACCTTTCCTGAGCGGGGCCTGGGCTGGGCACTGCCCTGCTGGGGTCCGTGCCCACGCTGCTCTGGTGCCAGCAGTGCCTGAGTTCCACTCGGATCATCCCCTCCTTCATCCTGGGGAATCGGAACCTCTGGGGAGCAGTTAATTGCCGGTGCTGGTATTTAATTAGCTCTACATATTGCTTTTCATTTTGGGTGGGCCTCGGATGATAAATGGTGTGTTTGAACCTCCAAATCCATTACAGTTAATAGAATTGTGGAAGCTTTTCCTCCCAGCTGTTACTCCGTGCCCAGTGTCTGACTCACAGACAATGCATAAATGGAATTTATTTTCACCACGGTGGCAACTTTTACAATTACAGCGGTCCCAGCACCCGGGCTCGCTGGCACTGCACCCTGCTTTATTTACATCTCCACTTGTTTGTAAGCTGGTTATTGCTCTCACTAAATACTTGGGGGAGAAAGAAAAGAGCAAAACCATCTTTATTCACATTTTATCTGAGGATATGTAGCAGATATTTTTATTGGGAACTCCCTGTGACCCTGTCTGGCATCACCCTCTGTGCAGGTACTGTCACCAGCCGGAGGGAACAGGTTCAAGTGTGGTTGGATTTTGCTCAGAGCTGGGAACGGGGTGACACAGAGTGGAACTCGAGGAGCAGAAACTCAGTTTGGATTGGGAAGCAGTGATGGTGTAGGAACATCCAGGACAGCAGGAAGAGCCAGCCCGAGGAGGAAGGATCCTGACACACTTTGCAGGGCCCTGGGACATGAGACTCTGTGACCCTCTGGGGACTGGGAGCACTCTGGGCCTGGAGCTCCCATCTCTTTGGTGTCCAGCACTTTCTTTACTTGGTGCTGTTACAAACACCCACATTGTCCTCAGCAGTTTGCCCTCAATGTTTTTTTGACAGTTTTTCCTACAACTTCCCTCAAAAACCTGTAGTAAAGTTGCACTCCCTCTTCGTTATAAATTAGAGCTGTTGTGTTGATTGCCCAAGTCACACTGGATTAATTTCTTGTCATATCTCATTAGAAATTCATCTTTAAACAGGGTTTGTAACTCCCTTGGCTCATTTTCAGTGTTCTAGATTTACACATTGCTGTTCCTGCTTTATTTTTGTTTCCAGGCTAAAAAGACTCATATACTTAAATATGATTTGCTAATTCTGCAGAATCATAGATATCGATGAAAAATGCCAGATATCCTCTCTGGGCTGATCTGGGAACCCTTTAATGCTGGCTCACATATTCTCAGCTGCTGTGACAGCCGCTCGTGGCTCTCCAGGAGGGAGAAATGAATTCTGCTCAGCCCCAGGTTTTATGGCTGCATCATGGTCAGACACCCACTCCAGCTCCAGCCCCTGCACTGATAAATATGCAAGAACCTCAGGGAGAAGAATTCCTGAAAAATGAGAGCGACAACGCACAAAGGATAAAAATACCGGGGATAAAAAATGCTCTGCGGTGTCAGAGATTGCTCTTCAGCAGGAAGCTCGGGGCTGAGAGCAGGAGAGATCCGAGTTCTGGGGACAGCAGATGAATGCTGCAGCGCCCTGGCTGGAGCCATTGGCATTCCAGGCAGGCCCTGGCTCTGCTCCTGATCCAGGGTCACGCTTCAGCCCTTCCTGCAGTACAGCCCCGCTCCCTCCCTGCCCGGGAAATGCCACTGGATGCTGAAATTCCGAGGGACGATGACATCCAACCTGCGCTCCTCCTGTCCTGGAAACGTGGTTGTGGCACGGATGGAGTATTCTGTGGTAACGTTATTTTTCAGATGTGTTGTTTCCCACAGGAATACAGAGACCAGAGGCTTTTAAGGGAAACACATTTATAATAAAAAAATCCCATGACTGTCAGGTTTGAACATTGTTGTGGAGGGAGGAAGAGAGAAAAATGGTTGAAACATTAAAAAATAATGTGCAGGCCGAGTTCCTTGTGTGGGAGAGAACTGCAAAACACAAAGGTGCAGGAGCCGGGTCACACAGGAGCTGGGTGCCACAGGAGCTGGCTGTCACAGGAGATGGGTGTCACAGGGGATGGGTGCCACAGGAGCTGGGTGTCACCAGGGATGGGTGTCACAGGGGATGGGTCACATAGGAGCTGGGTGTCACAGGGGGTGGGTGTCACAGGAGATGGGTCACACAGGAGCTGGGTCACACAGGAGCTGGGTGCCACAGGAGCTGGGTGTCACAGGAGCTGGGTGTCACAGGAGATGGGACACACAGGCACTGGGTGTCACAGGGGATGGGTGTCACAGGGCATGTGTGTCACAGGAGCTGGGTCACACAGGAGCTGGGTGCCACAGGAGCTGGGTGTCACAGGAGCTGGNCACAGGAGCTGGGTGTCACAGGGGATGGGTGTCACAGGGCATGTGTGTCACAGGAGCTGGGTCACACAGGAGCTGGGTGCCACAGGAGCTGGGTGTCACAGGAGCTGGGTGTCACCAGGGATGGGTCCCCCAGGAGCTGCCAGCCCAGCTGTGGGGTTAGGTTTCAGGCACAGGAGCCATTTCAGGGCCCAGCCAGGCCATGGTTTGGGGACATCATTGGCACAGCCATGGCACAGCTGGGCACCCTGTAGGAATTACAGCCACTCTCCTCCCACCTCTGCTTCACCCAGCTGACATTTTTCACGTCTGAGGTATTAAATTATTCTAACAACAAAGGGGTTTGTGCTCAGGACTCTCCCGAGCGTTTGCTTCGATGGGCCCGCTGGGTGCGGAGCACTCTGGCTCCACGCTCGTGTGACACAGCGCCAGAGCCACCATCCAGCAGCCTTCCAGGGACCGTCCCCGAGGGTGAGAGCTGTAATTTAACGCTGATTTGCTGGTGTTGAACAAGTGGTGGCCAGCTGAAGGAAGCATGTAAAATATTTGAAATTACTGCTCTCGGGAAATTAATGACACGTTTTCCTACAGCGTTTCAGCAGCTCTGCAGCTTCTGTTCTGCTTTTCACTGACAAAGGTTGGGGGATTTAATTGTCAAAAGAAAAGCAGAACAATGTAGGGATGAAGGTGATTGTATTCATATGATTTAGGAGAATAATTCCAGAGAAAGGGAATAAATTGTGAGACACAGAGCCTGTAATTCCGCAGCATAATTTTATTATTGTTACCAAAATTGGCTTCATCTCAGTTACTTTAGCCCTTAGAAAGTTTGAACAGATGGCATCTCTTGCTCTAACTGTATATCTAATTTAGCTCGCATGACTTTTTGATTATGTATATTTGAATTAATGGGCTCCTCTGTTTGTTCCACCATCAGGTTAATGGTGTTTAAAAGACGTGGATAAGTATCAATTCTCAACAGTCAAAAGTAAATGAAACTTGCTACCAAAAAGTGGTGCTGGACAATGAAACAACTCCACCGGGGGTAAATTGATCTTTGCTAAATCAGGCACAGCTCTGTGCTGCCAAACCCACACGGCAAAGGCAGTGAAGGGTGACTGGGGAGTGACTGATCACAAAATCATGCCAGTACTGTATCAATATTCCAGCAGGAATTTCCCCACGGAAAGGGGCTCAGGGATTGGAAGTGCCCAGGGAGGTTTGGAGTGCCCACCTTGGAGGTGGCACCTGGAGGTGGCACTGAGAGCTCTGGGCTGGGGACAGGGTGGGCACTCCCTGGGCTGGGAGGGCTTTTCCAGCCTCAGGGATCCTGGGATTCTGTGATATGACAGGAGATCAGCATTCCTTGAATAGATTAACAGATAGATTAATAGATAGATAGATAGATAGATAGATAGATAGATAGATAGATAGATAGATGATAGTTAAATTAGATAGATGATTGATAGATAGATAGATAGATACATAGATAAACAGATGAATACATAAATAGTAGATAAATGGACAGATGGATAAATGAATAGACAGATTAGATAGATGAATGTGTAAATAAATAGATAGATACATATATACATACATAGATAAATGGACAGATGGATAAATGAATAGATAGATGATAGATAGATAGATAGATAGATAGATAGATAGATAGATAGATACATACATACATACATACATACATACATAAATGGATAGATGGATAAATAGATAGATAGATTATATAAATGGATAAATGAATAGATAGATAGATAGATAGATAGATAGATAGATAGATAGATAGATAGATAGATAGATAGACAGACAGACAGGTGAATGTATAGATCAATACACAGCTAGATAAATGGACAGATGGCTAAATGAACAGACAGATAAAGGAATAGCACACACACACACACACGCAGGGCCAGCCTGTCCCCCGGCAGGCTCCCCTTTACCCCTGTCCTGTCCCTGCAGGACAGAGTCAGCCCAAACCCTGCATTCCCTGGGGCTCTGCTGGGTGAGCTGCTGGCACTGCAGCTGCTGCACTGACCAGCTCGTCTGGCTTTAAAACATCCCTGCATTTTGATGCTAATGAGTTATGAAACCTCTAATTAGTCTGTCTCATTCATCATTAAGCCTGTCATTTAGCCTTTCCATGGGAAGGTTCTGTTTTGTATCGGCTGTTTATATAATAACTATTTCTCTCTCTTGGATTATCATTATTTTATCCGGAAGGTGCCCCCTGCCACGGCCCTTGGGAATCTCCACAGGCCCTCAAGAGGAGCACGAGCCTATAAATGCAAGCCGTGAAAGAATAATGCTGTGGGAAGCTGATAAGAACAGAAACAGGAAACTTGCTTCAGGAAAACAAACAAAAAAATCCCCTGTTCACAGCTGGGAATCCAAGAAAGTTTCTCAGTAGCTGCAGAGCTGTGTGGAACACAGGCTGGGATGGAGCTGAGCTGCAGCTGCAGGGTCCCAGCACAGCCAGGGACCCTCGGTTCCCTTCATTTGCACTCCCTGTGTCGAAGTTTATCTCCTTTTTTCAGGGTTAGGAATAAATGAGCGAGATGTATTTTTTGTTTGGACTCAGATGTTTATTAATTCTTACCTATATAATAGTCTTATAAGCCATGAGTTCTATAACATTTCAAGCTAACAAGCTAAAAATGGTTCTTAGTTCTTTCTTTAAATGGCCTTTTAGGGGTAAATTATCCAATTAAGAAATGCTACCTGAATTATTTTTATTTTTAACCTAATAACCAACAACCTGTGGCCCGCAATGTGCACTTTTCTATCTAATCACACAATATCACCCAGACCATGAAGAAGGAGGCGAAGGAGAAACCTCTGCCCTAAAACATCCATTTTGGTTTATATATTATTATAGTCTAAAACCTAAAACTCTGAGTTTTCTACCATGTGATGTTACACACTTCTATTTAAACTACACACCCATAATGCCGGTTTTATTATTTAATTTAGGAAGCCTTCTGCACGGCCTCAGGTCAGATCTGTGTTCTCCTAAAAACCGATACCTACCAACGCCCTGCAGCTGGGGCAGCGCTTCCCCCGTGCCCGGCTCTAAGGTCCCGGGAAATGTCCGCACCAGAGCAAAGCCAAACTCCGCTGGTTCCGGCCTGTTCGCTGTGGGGGCTGGAGGGAGCGGCCCCAGCTGCGAAGGGATTTTATCCTGTCCTTTCCAGGCTGCCTTTCTTTCCCCGGCAGCAGCGGGAGCGGCTCCTCCCCGCGCTGGGGCTTTGCTGGGCAGCGGGACAGGCTCTGCCCGGCCGGAGGGCTCCTCCCGGCCCCGGGCCAGCCGCCCAGGGCACCGGGGGTGCGAACGGAACCCGGAGCACGGCAGGAGCTCTCCAGCAAGTCCCCAGAGTCCCCGCGCTGGTTTGGTCTGCCACCGCCCCCGCGTCTTCGCAGCATCGCTTCTGCATCCCTGTGCTCACGGTGCCTCGCAGCGAAGCTTTTCCTCCTGCCCACTCCTCCAAAATGTTTGTGGGGAAAGGGAGAAGAGAAACAGCAGCCCCCGGAGCAGACAGCGCGTCTATTCCGGGCGCGGGGCGGCGCTGGGAGCGGTGACTCAGCCCGGGAGATCTGCAGGAGCCCGGGAAGGAGCTGCTGTCCCGACTGGTNAAGGCGCTGCTGTCCCGGCTGGTTTCACTGCCCCTGTGACAGGAGATTCCATCCAGCCCTTGCCCTGTATCACACCGGGCAGGTTGTGGTGAGATCAAACGTGCCATTCCTGCATTCGCACCGCGGTTTGCTCCGCCTGATCAGCCGGCACAGCCGTGTTTCCAACTTGGAGCAGGGGTTTTCAGCTCATTCTTGTGCCTTTCCCTGCTGGAACGGAGTCTCCCCGGTCCCTGGAAGGGATTTTTCCTGCAAGTGGCGAGGCAGAGAGGAGCCCCTGGCAGCTTCCCATTCCCCTGGATGCTGGGATCGAACCTCCTGCAGGACAGGGACACACAGCTCACCTCAACACAAACTCAACAACTTCTTCTTTGTTTTTTGGGGGTTATGTTTGTTTGTTTGTTTGTTTGTGGGGTTTTTTGGTTTTTTTTTTTTTCCTTCTTCTTTTTTTAAGGAGAACAGATCAGAACATAGGAGGAGGAAAGATGTGAAATCCCCTGATGTAATTACCAGGAGCCTCCTTGCATGGTGTGCTGGTGGATGAGCTCTGGGTGCCCTCGCTCCCTGTCAGCACAGACCAGCTGCAAACACATTCCTCATCCAGAAACGCATTCCTCATCCAGAAATGCATTCCCATCCAGCCCCGGCCAGATCCCAAGGATCCCGTGTGGGAAGGAGCCCCTGGTGCCATTCCCGGGCACGCAGCTCCTTGTGGGGCCAGGCGGCCACAGGGGCGTGGGGAACGACTGCCCTGGTGAGAGGGAAAGAGGAGAAACCCCAAAGGGACCTGGATAACAAACAGGGTGTCCAGCTGCCCCTCCAGGAGCAGCCCCGGGGCTCTTCTAGCGCTCATCCCACCCTCTGGGGGAAGAACCTTTTCCTGAAATCCAGGCTGACCCCCTGACAGGTGTGGTTCCATAAAGGCTGTACAGAACCGTGGCGCTGGGGTTTTCCTACAAGCAAATCTTGTCCATGTCCCACGGAATCGTTTCCTCTCGCAGCTCCAGACCTGAGCCAAACTGAACACAGGAACTCCAGCAGGACCGGGATTTCAGGCACTTCCCTCTCTCCTCTTGCCTAGGCAAACCCCAGGTTTCTCTGTTCTACTGCGCTAATTATGGGATCCCACAAACTGGAATAAATCTCTCCTGGTATTTAAAGTGATTTAAAATACTCTCCTGGTAGAAAAAATAAATTTGCTTTTTGCCATTTAAGAGCTTTAAATCCTGAACACGCTGAGGGAGGCTGAACTAAAACCACCTGCTGACCTTCAAAAGGAGTTTTCATTGTAACAGTCCTCAGAGACAGGAGTTGTAAAAATCACTTCCATCCATTCTCACTGATTTACTGCACAGCAATGCAGAAAGCAGCCACATAAATTACTCTTGTATCAAGTTTTTCCAAAATTTCCTGTCCTATTAGAACAGTTAAGAGTGTGCCAGATATAATTTAAATTCCATTAAACTTATTCAAAATATTTAAATCAATCCAATATTGACCAAAAAGTGGTTTATATTTTTCAGTCCCCAGTGATAAATTGCTCTGGATGGATATTACCGGAAATCTCAGGTTCTGGTTGTTCCGATTTCTGTGTCACTTGAAATGTCACAGAGTGGGAAAGCAGCACGGAGCTGCAGGGTGGGAGCACTTGGAAGCAGGGCTGGACTTCTGCTGCCTGTGAGCACTGCAGCCTCACAGAATTGTGGAATCAGGAATATCCTGAGCTTGGAGGGACCCACAGGATCATGAATCCAGCTCCCGACCCCCCAACAATCCCAGCCTGGCATCCCTGGAACACCCCTGGAGCTCTGGCAGCCTCGGGGCCGTGCCCATTCCCTGGGGAGCTGATCCAGTGCTTATCCCACCCTCTGGGGAGCGGAACCTTTCCCAAAATCCAACCTGTCACTCCTTAACACAGCCCCAGCCCTTCCCTGGCTCCTGTCCCTGTCCAGGGAGCAGAGAGCAAATGTTCATTTGGGATTTACTCCTTGGGGACTTTGGGTGATCTGTCCATGGGCAGGACCAGTGAGGGCACGGGGCCCCACGGTCTCATCTGCCCTCCACCAGCCCCTGCTGAGCCCAGAGCAGAAATCAGTGCTGAGCAGGGTCCAGAAACCTGCAGAGAGGTTTCTATGGAATGCAGATTCCCGGTTTTACTTGTTCATCAAAATTCTGGGAACATATAGAGTCTCTGTAATCGATTCAACCAAAGTGATTATTGGAATTAGTTCTGCTGTGTTTCCTGGAAAGCAAAATGCTTAGAAAAGAAAAGTTCACAGCAAAGCCAGAGGAAATGTCCCGACATTCCAGAGTGCCTTGGGCAGGGTGATGGAGCTGAGGAGCAGCCTGAGGGCTGGGTGTGCAGAGCCCTGGCTGTGTGGAGGGTGATGGAGATGAACAGCACACCAAGGGCTGGGTGTGCAGAGCCCTGGCTGTGTGGAGGGTGATGGAAATGAACAGCACACCAAGGGCTGGGTGTGCAGGGCCCTGGCTGTGTGGAGATGAGGTGCAGCACACCGCACACCAAGGGCTGGGTGTGCAGGGCCCTGGCTGTGTGGAGATGAGCAGCACACCAAGGGCTGAGTGTGCAGAGCCCTGGCAGTCTGGAGAGCAGCCACAGCAGGGAAGTCCCTGTGCCACACTGGATTTGTCCTGCTCTGAGCAGAATTCGGGTGAGTGAGGCAGCGGGAGTGGGAATCTGCCCCAGGAGCTGTGACTGCCCCCTCTCCCGCTGCCAGCCCCAGGCACAGAACTGGAGGTTAAAGGAGTTCTGTGTATGAGTATTTACGTGACTCTCACACACAGGTGCAGACAAGGAGGCTTCCCATACAAGAATTCTGAAAAATGACCAAGATGCTGCAAGCATGTTTTCAATACTTCACTGCAGAAAGAGGGTTAATTACATAACCTGAGTAGTTTTTATATTCCTGTTAGAAACTGTAAAACATGTAGGGAAAGTTAACAGCAAGCCCCACCCTTACCCACATAGCAATGCTCTGCAAATGGGAAAATGTCGAGAGAGTATTTCAATGAAAGTGGGAGTAAAATGGGAAAGGATTTATCCATTGTATTAAAATACATTATTTTTCCATCAGAAAAAGAAATATTTTAGGGATATATTCCCTGTCTGGATATTTAAAATCAACATAACAATGTGGATGACTGGAGAGAATATGGGCTGTCTCAAATGGCTTTACAGCTTTGTGTTCTGTTGTCTGTATCTGGTTTTCAGCTTGTTTTTGCTTTCCCCAAATGCAAAAAAAAAAAAAAAAAAAAAAAAAACCAAAAAAACCACCAAAAAAAAAAATTCACAAAAGGAAAAGAATCANCCAAAAGCAAAAAAAAAAAAAAAAAACCAAACCAAAAAAACCACCAGAAAAAAACATTCACAGAAGGCAAAGTATCAGAGAGCTGAGTCTGAAATAGAAAAGAGACCAAACCCACTACATTCCATCTTCAAATTAATTCCATGACAGTGAAAGGTGGCAAATTAAAATCATTATGTGGTGATCAAAGGATGTCACAGACTCCCGGAGTGGTTTGGGTTGGAAGGGTCCTTGCAGCTCATCCCATCCCATCCATGGATCCCATCCCATGGATCCCATCCCATCCCATCCCATCCCATGGATCCCATCCCATCCCATCCCATCCCATCCCATCCCATCCCATCCCATCCCATCCCATCCCCAGTGTCCAGCCTGGCCCTGGGCACTGCCAGGGATCTGGGGTTAGAGCAGGATCTGAGCCCTTGTGGCATCTCCAAAATCAGCTCATTTCCACAGAGACAGGCAGTACTTCTTCCTGAAGTTTTCACCTATGGAAAAGCACTTTTAAAAAAGTTGGGAGTGGAATTAGAGATGCAAATCCTCGTTAAAATGCGCCCCGCTGGGAGTGGCAGCGCTGCCTTTGTGCTCTGCACATACCAGCACCGGAGGCTTTGTGCTAATCCACAGAACTAATTGCATCACTATTATTTTGCCGAAAGTCAAACACGACGTGCAGGATTTAGCTAAATGAACATTTAGGAGGATGCTTAAGCACACGAGCATCCTTCTCCTTCCCCCAGCTGAGCACAACAAAACCCACAGAATGGTTCGCTCTAAGTGGAGTTTAATTAAAGCACAGGCAGATCGGTCTGGCAGTCCTGGGAAACTTCACTCTGGGGAGGAGGATGAACCAGGAGATGAACCAGGAGATGAACCAGGAGATGAACCAGGAGATGAATCAGGGGGGATGAACCAGGAGATGAATCAGAGGGGATGAACCAGATGAGCCCCTTGTCCTTCCCGGGCTGGAGGAACAGCAGGGAAACCCCACGGTTCTGTACAGCCTTAATGGAACCACACATGTCGGGGGGTCAGCCTGGATTTCAGGAAAAGGTTCTGCTCCCCCAGAGGGTGGAACAAGCACTGGATCAGCTCCCC
>VXBU01004728.1:21930-32185 GCA_013400315.1 Bombycilla garrulus | reverse complement strand
CAATCCCACACCATTCCTGGGGCTGTCCATCCCACCCCACACCATTCTTCGGGCTGTCCATCCATTCCAGCCCCTGAGGGGAGCACAGCCCAGCCCTGCCCAGGCTGTCCCTGAGCTCTCCTGCCCCGTGGGCTCAGGCAGAGCCCGGCAGTTCCTGCCCCTGGCGAGGCTCAGGCTCCTTCTGCCAAGCTGCTCTTGGCCGTTCCTCCCACAGCCCACTCTGTGCTTTTCACTTCCTCTCAATTTATGAGATTCAGCCTTTCTGTCGCTCATCCTTTTCATTCTGAAGGGCTCTTTAACTTCAAATAACTTGTTCCGCACAAAGGTATGTTTTTTGTGCATCATCCGTGAAAAGTGACATCCTGGTCGCCCTAACCTCTGGTGTTCCTGGAATTCTCCAGGTAAATGGCAGCGTCTCTCCCTCCTAACCAGCAATCACCATCACACAGGAGTTTTAGAATGCAGAGCTTTCCCTCCCAAGAGGAACAGCCATATATTTGGAAGGAATAATCACAGGTAAAACTTGTCTCTGTACATTAATTATCTTGAGAGATTTCTTCCAAAACACAGGTAGTAATTTTTGTGTTTTAACATTTATCGTTCTGTGGAAAGCACATCATTATACAGGAGGAACTCAATTCACAGATGATATTTTTTCCTCTAAGTTTTTGTGTAGAACTTCTAGAACTTTTAGTCTGAAGTAGGAAAAAAAAGTTAAGTACATACAGAGCCAGAAATGAGAGCACTTTAGCTCAGAAAATGCCAGGTGAGCCGTGCCCTGACTGAGGGGTGACAACCCCGGGGCACAGCCCCGCTGAGCCCCCGGCTCTCGCAGTGCCCACCCCGTGGGGCCATGGCCCGCCCAGGGGCTGCAGCCAGGCTCTCCTGGTGGCCTCCCGAGCTGGGGACACTCAGCTGCCAGCAGCTCTGCTCCTGTCCTGCAGGGTGGGAGCACAAAGCGCCTTTGTCACCAGCTCGGAACGGCAGCAGCGCTCCCAGAACACTCCTGCTCTCTGAAGGGCCCCTGCCCCAGAGTGCTCTCCCAGCCGGATTTCTCCAGAGCCTGATTAAAGTCATCATTTGCCACTGAAAATGTCATAAAATATTTATGACACAGATGATATTTAAAGATCACTGTAGAACATTTCTAATAACTGATGTAATTCAGTGGAAGCAGCCTAAATTGACACACTCAGAAAAAGGAAATAATGGAGCAAAGCAACACTCCAACGAGTCTGCTAATTAGTTATCCCCAGCTCGCGGGGTAGGAGTCACATCTGTGTGCCTGGAGCACTCTCATCCCGGCCGGCAGAGCAGGTGTGCCAGCCCTGCAGCTGGCAAGGATGGGCAGGCTGTGGGGAAGAACATGGGGCAGAACGTGGGGCAGACCCACAGTGCTCCCCATGGGGCAGACATTTGGGGCAGACCGTGGGGCAGACTGTGGGGAAGAACGTGGGGCAGAATGTGGGGCAGACCCACAGTGCTCCCCATGGGGCAGACATTTGGGGCAGACATGTGGGGCAGACCCACAGCGCTCCCCACAGGAAGCCAGCACAGAGGAACAACCCCTGGCAATAACAGCACAGCCGTGGGGTGCAGGCAGAGGAGAAGGGGCTGCAGCAGCAGGGCCAGCTCAGAGCCCATGGGGACAGAGCAGGGGCTGGCAAGGGACCTGCTGCCAGCCCTGGCCCAGCTCAGAGCTCATGGGGACAGAGCAGGGGCTGGCAAGGGACCTGCTGCCAGCCCTGGCCCAGCCCTGGCCCCCGGCACTTTGCTTCCCCACGGATGGAGCCCAGGTGGGGCTGTCGGAGCTGACCCTCCCGAGGGGAGCAGCTGCTGGGAACTGACACCCCCAAACCTCGGCTCACCCAGCTCCGTGGTCTTCTCCCCCACTTGAGCTCTACCCAGAGCTCATCTGTCTATCAGCTGCTGGCTGTAACTCCCCAGTGCTGCCCAATCCAACTGGAATTCCTTCACCTGTACACTCCACTGTGCTGCCTAACCCAACCGGAATTCTTCAGAGCCCTGGTCTCCTAAGGCAACAAAGGATTAAAGAGGGGAGAAAGAAAAAGCTTTTTCCCCTAATTTTAGAAGCACAGTCAGATCACAACCTGCCTCCTGCTATGCTATCTTCTGACAACACGCCACAAAATCCCTTCTCAGCTCTGCCCTGCCACAGCTCCCGCAGGAACCTCTGCCTGTCTCCGGTGTGGGTCACAGAGCCCCAGGAAGGTTATCTGCCATCTCTTGCCTCCGCTCTTGCTTTCCAAGTAGGAAATCACCAGCTCCATTTCAACAGCTGCTCAGAGAATCTCAAAGGTTGGAAAATCCCCCCAAGGCTGAGCCCAACTCTTCCCCTGCCGAGGCCACCACCTGTGTCCCCAGGTGCCACAGCCCCACAGTTTTAAATGCCTCGAGAGCTGGAAATGATGAGCTGGAGACTGCAGGGTTCTGGGTGTCCCCAAAGCTGCTGGCATTCCATCCCACACTTGTTCCTCACCCCTGGACGTGCTGCAGCCGAGTCCCTCCGTGCCTGGGAAATCAGGGGTTGGACTCAGGACAAAAGGGTCTCCACCTCTGCAAGCCTCAGCACCTGTTCAGGTGATCCCCACGTTTCCTCTGGAATGCAGAGGATGATGGCTCTGCAGATGTGGCCAGGCAGGCTGTGTGCCCCTGGCACAGCTCTGCGCTTGGGGAACCTCCACTGGCTCCACCCAGGCGAGGCAAAAAACTGTAAATGTCAGAATGGGAAACATTTTGTGAAAACCACCAAGAAAAGCCACCCAAACCCAAGGTGGCTTTTATATTGTTCAGTGTGTGAAGACCTGGAGGAGAACTTTGTGAAATGCCACTCCTGTCTCACAGAAGTGCTTTCTCAAACAGGAAAACTGCTCATTTCTCATTTGGGGTTTAATACACTCTTCAGTTCTGGTTTCTCTCACGATACATAAAGCTTTTCCCTTAACTTGGAGCCACAGAAATTGTTGCATCACTGCTGATAAAGCCAGATGCTCACAGTTATTCAGGATAAAGTGTCTTTTTAATAGCTGGCATCATTAACTACAGACAGTTCAAAACTCCAGAAGAGCTGTAATAGTAATAAATTGTTCAGGAAAAGCAGGCAATTGATATAACTGCTTCCAAAGTAGTGAGGCAAAGGAAAATGGGCTTTGAGAGCACGGAATGAGTCACAGTACATCATCCCCGGGCTCAGACAAACACTGGCTTTAGTCGCTGCGAGGTAACACACACTTACCCAGGGCCAGCCACAAAGGATTGCTGTCACTCCCCGGTGTGAGGGGACCGTGACAGCCAGAGGGATCCTGGTTACTGACAGCACAGCCAGCCCCAGGCTGCAGCAGAGCCCTCCCAAAAGGGAACTGCAGCTCCTGCCAGCACAGCCATCCCCACCCCACACCCCAAACCCTGCAGCTCTCACCAGCACAGCCATCCCCACTCCACACCCCAAACCTGCAGCTCCCACCAGCACAGCCACCCCCACCCCAAACCTGCAGCTCCAGGAGAGGCTCTGCCTCAGCTCCCTCAAGTCTGGCAGTGCCCAGCTGCTCCCTGCATTTCAGGGAGGCATTTAAAGCTGTGTGGGTGTGGTACTTGGGGACAGGGGTTAGCGGTGGCCTTGGCAGGGGAAGAGTTGGGCTCAGCTTCATTCCTCCAGGATTCATTTTTGGGGCTGAGGAATTCTAGAAAGTGACTGGATTGTCCCAGCTTCTTTCAATAGATGCTCAGTCACAGCTTCCTTCTGTCCCTGCAGCACCAGAAAACAGGCTCAGATGAGGAGGGGCTGATGAGATCAGCTCGGGGCTGCAGCACAGGCACATCCCCGTGAGGACACAGCCCTGAAACTCTGGGGGGGATGAGATCTGCACAGCAGGAACTCTGCTGGTTTGGAGGCCTTTCCCAGGCTGAAAAATTCTGGGATTGCAGATCACAGAGCTGTGTCCCACCTGCACGAGGTTACAAATCACAGAGCTGTGCCCCACCTGCAGGAGGTTACAAATCACAGAGCTCTGTCCCACCCATACCAGCACCTGAGCCCACAGACACAGCCCCACTGGCCCTGGCTGCTGGGCTCACAGACCCCTCCTGCAGGGCCTGCAGTGCCCCAGGGAGCTGGGAGCTGTCCCCAGGCAGCCTTTCCTGGCCGTCCTCCCCACAAAACTTCCAGCCCAGAAATGCAAACAGGAGATGCCACTTTAATTCACTCTTCCCTCAGGAAAAGGTGAAAAACCCAGGAAGTATCACACTGCCAGAGACACCCAGCTCACGGTTTTCACTTCACCTCCTAATTTGTTGTTTTGAGGAAGATCAATGCCGGGGATGTCTGTCAAAGTTATGGATGTGCTACTCTTTGCAAATCAGTTCAGTGCATTTGCAGTCCCAGGAGAGATCTCCGTGCCAAGTTTACTCATTTTCCTCCCTGACACAGACAGCACAGGAGCTCCTTCCCAGGATCTGCCTCTTAGGCTGACGATGCCAATGAAATTCTCCATGGGCCAGAGCAGCCCTGTGCTGCTGAGAAAGGAAATTAAACTTGGGGGCTGCCCCTTTCGTGTCCTTACCCTCCAAACGAGCAGGCAGAGGCACCAGCCCTCTCTGGATGACTGCACGCTGTCCCCAGGCCGGCAGGGACAGTGGCAGGGGTGGCACCAGCTGGGCTTTAAGGTTCCAACCCGCTCCATGCTGGCATTCTGCCTGTGCTTAACCCCAGGAAATCCCATCATCGCCTGGCTGCTGCAGGGAGCTGGTGAATAAGAAACAGAGCCCAGCTCCTCTCACCCTGCCCTTTGTGTGAGACTGGAGCTGGGTGCTGACCAGGGCAGGGTGAGGTGTCAGAGTCCGTCCCTGAGCGAGGCTCTGTGGCTGAGCTGCTGCCCCCTGGGCTGTTCCCAGAGCACGCTGACACAGGACAGCGGGGCTCTGCAGGACAGGGCCTTAGAGAAAACATCAGCTCGTTCCTTCTGGAGCTTGGGATCCGTGTCCTCTCCAGCCTGGATCTGCTCTTTTCTGAGAAATGGGGAGTCTGAGCCTCTTCCCATCCACAAGGGTCACACCTGAGGCTGAGAGCCCGCCCCGGGCTGTTTGTGGCTGCAGGAGCCACAGGCTCAGCTCATGAACTGCACAAACAGCCAGGGCAGAGCCTGAGCCACTGCCAGCACCCACAGAACGGACAAATAAAGTGTTTAGCATTGAAGGAACTCCAGCCTTATGGGTTCCAGGAGCACAGTAGGAAAAAAAATAATAGAATTCAAGAATAGGGATGGAAGGAACATTAAACCCAGCCAGTGCCACCCCTGCTGTGGCAGGGACACCTCCCACTGTCCCACGGTGTCCCAGCCCCAGTGTCCAGCCTGGCCTTGGGCACTGCCAGGGATCCAGGGGCTGCTCTGGGCACCTGTGCCAGGGCCTGCCCACCCTTCCAGGGAAGAGAACAAAATAACACCCAAAGAGCTGGGCTGCTGCTCCTCCTCCCAAATAACCTGCACTGGGTCTGGTGGGACTGTTTTGCACTCGAGCAGGGAGCCTCTCCCTCCCCTGAGCTGTGCTCCAGGAACACAATGACTCAGTTGCATATGTCAGCTCGTCTGTCTCATTTCCAGGGGTATTTTTGTCTTTCAAACTCCAGGGTTACATAACCTGGGTTTGCACCGGGCTCCCGGGCACAGCACAGCCCCAGCTGACCCGTCTGGGCAGGTGACACTTTTCATCAGGACCGGCTGGGCTGGGGAGGGGACAGAGCTGGGTGAGGACAGGGTGATTCACGTGGCCAGGAGCTGAGAGGGATGAAAGCAGTCAGGGCATTCCACTCGCTGGAGCTCAGTAATTACAGGGCTCCAGGATCAGTCTCTTCATTAAGGAAATTGTTTATGAGGATTCTACAGCTGCAATCAAGGCCAAACTGGCTCTGTCTCCCCGGAGGCTCCTTCAAAGCCTCTCCAGAGCTATTTTTGCCCCTGAGCCATACCCCACACGGACACTGCCACAGATAGAGCCATTTCAGAGTCACGAGAACGAGCAGAAGCAAACATTTCTATCAGCAGCCACTCAGGTGAGCGCTGCCTGCTCGCTGCTGCACAGACCAGCACGAGAAGCCTCTTGTCCGCCTCAAGAGTCATTTCCTTCAGCAGCAGGACAAACAGGAGCTGTGCAGCTTTGTGCTGCTGCTGCACGGCTCAGCCCAGCCACGGACAGCAGGAAATATTTTCACAGAGGAACAGGACCCCTCTCGTGCCTCGGATCAGAGGAGCAGGGCCAGGGCTTAGCCCCAAAACCCTCCATCCCACACACTGCCCCTGCCTCAAAAACTACATCAAAAAGTACATTGCAGGCACTATGGAAATGTAATTTATCAGCCTCTGGTTAAGACTTAAAGGAGTTTAAATCAAGCAGCAAAGATAATTTTGATCCTGGGAACCTTTTGTGCTGTGCTCAGCACCAGCAGAGCCCCAGTGCCACCCCTGCGGGCAGGGACACGGGGACACAGCTGGGACAGCTCCAGCCAGAGCTTGGGACTGCTCCATGGCTGGAATTATAGAAATACACATAAACCATCACATATAAACCATCACTGCTCCCTGGGCAGGGACACAGGGATCCCAGAGTGGGATGTCTCACTTGCCACAGGTTGCCGTCCATCTGTAGTTACAGAAATGGATAAAACTGTTCTGGATCATCCTCGTGCAGACACTGATTTGATCGAGCTGTAAGAATTTACATGTAAGTTTGGTTAAAAAAGGTAAAGGGAAAAAACCCTATCCCTTCCCAAAACAACACCACCACCAGTAACAACAGCAACAAAAACACTCTCAAACCTCCAGTCCCCCCTCCAAAAAAAAAAAACAAATTAAAAACCCCATCAAAAGCCCCCCAACCCCAATTTATGCTTGTCACTCAGCAGCATGCACTTTAGGGGTTTATTTTTCCCCATGCATGGAAACACTTTATTCCATCAAATCCATGGAAACACTTTATTCCATCAAATCCCGGCTGTCTCCATCCCAGGAGCTGCTGTTGGATGGATAAATCCTTTCTCAGGTGCTCGGGCTGTGCTGTCAGAGCTCTCTCCCCCAGCACACCTGCATGGGAACAGCCCAGAGAGCTCCCCCAGGAGCCAGGAATGTTTCTCTGAGACCATGAGGGATGGTGTGACAGTGTGACAGAGAGATCTTCCTAAATCCGACCAGCTTCAGTTCCCTTTGCTGCAGGAAAACGTGATTGGCACAAAGCAAATCTGCTCCGATTTGTGTTTGGAGTTGTTTGTCATCTTTCCCTTGCATTTCCAAGTGTTTCCCTTCTCTGCTGTCACCAAAGCTGTGTATGAGACATTTTATTTACATGGGTAGAATAAGCTAATTATCCTGCCTTACACATTTCTAAACAATCCATCCTCTTTAATTGGATTAGGTAAGAATTGGACTGCAGGAAGCTGGGCACAGCCCAGCAGATGAAACGCTGGCTCCTTCAGAGAGCCCAGCTCCTCCACAGCAGCACAGGAAATGCAGGGAAAAGGAGAAGCACAGGGAAATACAGGATGAGAACAACCCACCACAAACCAGTACTGCCAAGGGATTGCATCCAGACTTTCAAGTAATTCTCTGTTCTCATTCCCTGCTCTCCAGAAGTGTCATACTCCTGGTTTGGACAGCATTGTACTTGGGAAACACTGAATTTTCTGTTTATTTGTTTGTTTGTTTGGGGTTTTTTTGGGGGTTTGGTTTCTTTTTTTTGTTTGGGTTTTTGTTTGGTTTTTCCTTGTTTGTTTTAGGGTTTTGTTTGGTTTTGGTTGATTGGTTGGGTTTTGATTGTTTTGTTTGCTGTAGGGTTTGTTTGTTTTTATTTGGTTGGTTGTTTGGGTTTTGATTGCTTGGTTTTTTGTTTTAGGGTTTTGTTTGGTTTTGGTTAATTGGTTGGGTTTTGATTGTTTGTTTTTGTTTGTTTTAGGGTTTTGTTTGGTTTTGGTTGGTTGGTTGGGTTTTGATTGTTTGGTTTTGTTTGTTTTAGGGTTTTGTTTGGTTGGTTGGTTGTTGTTATTGGTTTTGT
Source organism: Bombycilla garrulus (assembly GCA_013400315.1). NCBI lineage: Eukaryota > Metazoa > Chordata > Aves > Passeriformes > Bombycillidae > Bombycilla > Bombycilla garrulus. Next base: position 24,127 of record VXBU01004728.1, on the reverse strand, counting down.
TGTTTTGTTTGAGTTGTTTTTTTGCCCATTATCACACATGAAAAGAATCTCCTGATTTTCCTCAATGCCTCCACTAGGATCGTTCCCCTGCTTTGAGTTATTCCCTTCCTGGTTCGTTTCTGAGACAATTTCTCAGTGTTTGACCACTGACCCTCAGCTCTCCCTGCTCACCTGGGGCTTTTCCCCCGGCTCCCTCCACGTGCAGGAGCTTCTGCAGCTTTTGCAGCACCCACCTTTAAAAATATCCCCTCATTGACAGGGCTTTATTCCCCTTTCCCATTCGGGAGAGGATTTTCAGCTGGAAGGGGCTGCAGTGCTCCCCCAGCCCCACTCCTGGTCCCTCTAGGGCTGAGCCAAAGCTCGGACGTGGTGAGGGCATTGTCCACCTGCAGGGACCCTGCTCCAGCTCCCCAGGCAGAGCCACGGCCCCTGTGCTTCCCTGCGCTGCCAAATAAATGTTTTACACAGCAAATACCCACGCTGGGAAAGCACAGCTGCCCCTGTCGGGCTGGGGACAGGACAGGACAGGACAGGACAGGACAGGAAAGGACAGGAAAGGAAAGGAAAGGACAGGACAGGACAGGACAGGACAGGACAGGACAGGACAGGACAGGACAGGAAAGGAAAGGAAAGGAAAGGAAAGGAAAGGAAAGGAAAGGAAAGGAAAGGAAAGGAAAGGAAAGGAAAGGAAAGGAAAGGCCACACTGTCCCCACTGTGCCAGCCTGACCCAGCTGCTCCATGCTCTGCCTTGTCCCTCACATGCCAGGCTGGGTGTCCTGAGGACAGGGACTGTCCCTGTGTCTGTTTTATACAATCCCCTCTGCCTTCCCAGGCTGCTGTGGGCTGGTCAGTGGCTGCAATAATTGGTGATATATTAAAGTGCCTTGTAAACCAATTTGCAGCAGGTGAATGATTGCTCTGCTCAAAAGCCTTCCATTTCCCTTCCTTATTTTCCAGAGCAGATACTTATTATAATACAGGTTATTAAACATCAGAGGTTTACCTTGTCTTGAGACGATTTAGCTTCTTTTAGAGGCCAATAAATGCTTTATTGGGCATGGTTCTGAATAAATATTCAGCTGCAGGTAAGATCAGCGCTCCTGTGCTGAAGTTACAGAGCTGCTGGAACAGGGCCTTGCTGCCACCCTGGGAGCCCAGGCGAGCTCTGCTGGAGCTCTCAGCCACCCCTCCTCACCTCCTGTCACACAAGGACACCTTCCAGAGCGTCCTGCAGGTCCCAGGTCTCCAGAGTGTCCTGTGCTACTGCCTGCACCTGCCAAATCAGGAGCTCATTAATAATTCAGATTTATTACCTGTAGTTTCTCCTGACCAAAGAGGAAAGAGTCTCTATGAAGGTAATTTGGTATGAAACCTAACTGAGCAGTGTTTATTTCCCTTTAATTGCAGCTGGATGATTAGAAGCACTGCTCAGTCTGTTGTGCTCCTCTCTGCTCTGCACCATCTCAAATCACGATGGGTTATTATTTTATAAAGCTCACACCCTCCTCGGGATAACGAGGCTCATCCTCATCCCTTCCACTCTCATTGCTACACTCTCTTTTCTGAATCAATAACTTTGATGTGTATTTGTTTGCAGACTTTTATGCCTTGTGAGTGATCTCTGGGTTTTTTTTAACTTTAAATACCTAATTTTTAATGAGTATAATGAGCAGGATGTGCAGTTTTCTACACAGACACCTATAACTCAAATGTGCTGTAATGCACTCTGCAATGAAAATGTGTTCTACAGGCAGCCCAAAACCAGCATCTACTTCCTTCTGCTTTCATCAGAGAGAAATAATTTTCTGTGTGACTGATAATTGCCTCAGCTGCCCGGAAATAGACATTCCAAAGGCTTCTCAGAAACTGCTTAATTGAATCTTTTCTCTACTGTTCCTAAGCGTGAAAAATCCACTTTCCCGTGAACCCGCACTGGCCATTTGGGGGCCTCAGTGGCCGGGTGCTGCGTGGTTCATATCCCAGGTGCCAGCCCCAGCTGACCTTCCCTCGAACCCGTGCCCTGAATGCCCCTGGGCGTGGGGAGCTTCTCCCGGTCCCGTGGGGAGGAGGGGCTGGGGAGGCACCCCTGGCTGCAGAGCTCCCTGGACACAGGGCTCCTGGAGGGCTCCCTGACACCTGCAGATAGCTCCTCTCCTCTCCTCTCCTCTCCTCTCCTCTCCTCTCCTCTCCTCTCCT
>VXBU01004728.1:10452-20452 GCA_013400315.1 Bombycilla garrulus | reverse complement strand
GTGGGCAGGGCCTGGCACAGGTGCCCAGAGCAGCTGTGGCTGCCCCTGGATCCCTGGAAATGCTCAAAGCCAGGCTGGGCAGGGCTTGGAGCAGCCTGGACAGCCTTGTGACCCTGCTGAAAGCTCCAGCTGCAGTGGGAGCTGCCCCGGGACCCCAGGGCAGCAGCAGGGTCTCAGCAGGGACGTGTGGCACCAGTGGGAGCTGTGCTGTGCCCAAGGCAAACATCTCCTGCTGGAAATGAAACTGAAAAATTGGGATGCCACAGAAAAGAAGCAGACAAGAATCATTTGGAGCTGAATGAAACGCCTGACAGTACAAATCTGTGGAGCTCAATATATAAAAGTATCAGAGGAAGAGCGTGGCATGACAGCGTCGTCATGAGGAGCCTTCAGAGGAGGAAGATCCATGTACTGGCCCAGTCCTTTCCCTGGCTGGGACAGGAGAGCCAGGAGCCCGAGCCCAGCTGGCACCCGAGTCAGGCCCTGCAGGGCACAGCAGATCCCAGCAGAGCCTGCCTGGAGCTCCTCTCACGTGAGCCCTGGCAGGAGCAGCAGGACAAGGGCTGTCCCCCATCCCAATGGAACAGGGGTCTGTCCAACCCCAAACTCCTTGTCACCACTCAAGAGGAGCCCCAAAGACATCAAGAAGACGAGGCAGTGTCCCTTGTCCCTGTGCCACCCTGGGGTCCTGTCCCTGCCCCCCGGGCGCTTCCATGAGGGACGAGAGCTCCCGGACCGGCCTGCTGAAGGGTTTGGTCAGCACAGCTCCCTGCTGCCTTTCACTGAACCCTTCCTGCTCATCCCAGGCCTTCCCTCAAAGAGCAGCTTTGTGATTCCTGCACTGCTGCTGCTGCGTCTCTTGCTCTGCCTCTCCTCACAGTCCTGCACTGGTTCCCGGTCCTGTATTGGTTCCCAGTCCAGTATTGGTTCCCAGTCCTGTATTGGTTTCCAGTCCAGTATTGGTTCCTGGTCCTGTATTGGTTCCCAGTCCTGTATTGGTTCCCAGTCCAGTATTGGTTCCTGGTCCTCCAGTGTTCAGCCTGGCCTTGGGCACTGCCAGGGATCCAGGGTCAGCCACAGCTGCTCTGAGCACCCTGTGCCAGGCTGGACAGCCCTTTCCAGGAAGGAGTTTCCCCAACATCATTTCCAGGAAGGAATTTCTCCAGTATCCATTTCCAGGAAGGAATTTCCCCAGTATCATTTCCAGGAAGGAGTTTTCCCAGCTCCCAAAGCCTGGTGCTCTACAGGGTGTAAAGAAGTTAATCTCAGCCTCCAGCCCCGCTGCAATCCCAGCTCCCCAAGCCAGCTGAGCAGGGATTACAGAGATATTTGTATTTATAACAGCTCCTAGGTGAAAACTGAATACTTTGTCATTTTTCCATCAAATTTCTAGTTATGTTTATTCTCCAACTGTAATGTTTTACTGCAGCACAGATTTGCAGTTTCCCTGAGCTGGCTGCCTTTAACAGCCAGCATTTGCGTGAATTCCCTGCATCCAAATCCATATTTTTATATATATAATAAAGCAAACCGTTGAAGGATCATCTAAACTTTATTTACTGTGGCCATGCTGCAATGTTTAGGTCTGCTGAAATCGTTAGGGCGTTTTAATTGTGTTACCAGAGCGCAGCCAGAGCAGCAGATCCCCTTTCCAAAGAACATGGACACAGATGAACTGCTGAATATAACTTGGATATTTACTGAGTATTAAATCTGTTACGGGAGGGTTCGGGCTGCTGATAATTTGCTTTAAAAATAATTAAAATTTGAAAGTAATGACTGATGTCCTGCAGAAATGGAAGCCTGGGACTCTTTATGGTTTTAGTTTGCTTTTGTCATGGGAAACATTGATCTTTCAATGGGAAATAATATATTCCACCCGGGCTCTGTGACACTGCCCAGCCAGGAGCCAGGTGTCACCTGGGCCCTGTGACGCTGCCCAGGGTGTGTCCAGCCCCAGGTGAGCACACCTGCCCCCTCCCCAGCCCTTGGCACCACCTGCCGTCCCCACAGCAGCTCCTGAGGCCGGTGGGGAGCCCGGGGGGCACCGGGGGCCCTGTCCCCTCCCCGTTGCTCTGAAATGCTGTAGGAGCTCAGCTCTGCTCACCAGAGATGGTTCCTGGCCTCCTGGAGACTTAAACCTTTCCAAATGCTGTAATGCCCTTTTTTCATTAACCTCTCACCAGTACACAAGGGCAGATTTTTGTTTGCTCTCTCGTTTATTTTGTTTTTCTCAGGTTTTTGATTCTGAAAGCGTTATTGCTGGTATTTCATACCAGAGCCCCAGTTACAGCCCTGAGTGCTCTCACCAAGCCCCGGGTGAGGTTCGAGTGCTCTGGCATGGAGGCTGTCCAGGATGCAGGAGCTCCCAGCCCCAGCTATTTTCCTGATGGAGCACTTCAACAATCTCCTGAAGAGCCCTCCTCAGTGCAGTCCTGGCGCTGGGCAGTGTCTGAACGGGAGCAGCCGTGGATCTGCTCTTCCAGGCGTCGTTTCCTTCGCTCCCAGACCCTCGTTGTCTTTATGTGTCCTCAAGTGCCTTTAGCTGTGACACACAAAGCCACGCAGCCTCGTCCAGGGCACTGGGGAATTGATTTCTGCTGTCAGTGCATTCCCAGGGCCTGGAAATACTGATCTGTGCGTGTACATATACAGATATTTACACATGAATACACCCCAAACCTGCCCCAGCCTCTCTGGGCCTGGAGCTGGAACCCCCGAGGGGCAGAGGCCGCTCAGGGCCCAGCAGGGCTGGGGGTGTGCAGAGCAAACCTCCCCAGCAGCTCCAAACCCTTCAGCCGGTGAAACACAGCTTGGCAGGTGAGCTGCTGGGCCCCAGCACAAGCTTAGAGCCATTTCCCTGGACTGCATTCCCTTTGCTGCGTTTCCTGTGGAAATTCACATCCCCAGTGTCAGGAAAATACACAGCGATGTTATTGATCCTGTCTGAAAAGCTCATTCACAAACATTTACAAGCTTAAACGGTGCTTTGTCCATTTCTTTTCTAAAGCAGCACAGACAAAAAAAAATCCTGATTTTGCAAATGTCTTCTGAAAACATTCTTCTCTTTCTGTATTCCTGCTCTCCTGTGCCGTTGTACCCCTTTGTCCTTTTATTTGAGGATTTACGGCCACATCCCCATTAGCCATTAGTGCCCTGTGTTTCTTTAAGCTCCTTCTGAGCAGCAGCCAAGTGTGACGGGGCTGGCACCGGCCCAGCCCGCTGATCGAGACACTCGAATGGCCACGAGATATCAAACACATCTGAAAAATTAAACCTGTTATCCTGGTTGCATTTCAGTTGCGTGGAAATGAAAAGGGCATTTGTGCAGCGCTGACTCCAGTGCAGGGCTCCAGAAACACAGGAACAGGGAGCAGAGTGAAGGGAGGCAAACCGGGCAGGGACGGGCTGAGCAGGAGGAGGGCTCTGCACGGGGGTTTTACAGCTCACCTCAGCGCTTGGCAGGGGCTGCCCAGGGAGGTTTGGAGTGCCCACCCTGGAGGAATCTCCCAAGGAATTCCTGGAGGTGGCACTGAGAGCTCTGGGCTGGGGACAAGGTGGGTATCGGGCACAGCTGGGACTCCAGCCTAAATGAATCTGGAATTCTGGAATTCTATGTCCCCTCCATGGTTGAGGAGCAGGAATTCTGTGAGGAGCAGCATGGGGAACAGCAGTTCCCTGAGGAGCAGCAGTTCCCTGAGGAGCAGGATGAGGAGCAGGAACTCCTTGAGGAGCAGGATGGAGAGCAGCAGTTCCCTGAGGAGCAGGAATTCCGTGAGGAACAGGATGGAGAGCAGCAGTTCTGTGAGGAGCAGGAATTCTGTGAGGAGCAGGATGGAGAGCAGCAGTTCTGTGAGGAGCAGGAATTCTGTGAGGAGCAGGATGGAGAGCAGCAGTTCCCTGAGGAGCAGGATTGAGGAGCAGGATGAGGAGCAGGAATTCTGTGAGGAACAGGATGGAGAGCAGCAGCTCCCTGAGGAGCAGGAATTCTGTGAGGAGCAGGATGGAGAGCAGCAGTTCCCTGAGGAGCAGCAGTTCCCTGAGGAGCAGGATGGAGAGCAGCAGCTCCATGAGGAGCAGGATGAGGAGCAGCAGCTCCCCAGGACAGGCTGAAGCCGAGGCCGAGGCCGAGGCTGGGTGGGCAGTGCCAGCCTTTCCTGCCCGGGCGTGTCCGTGGGGCCGGGTGGGAGTGGGACAGGAGCTGCACTCGGGTGTCCCTCTGGGCCCGGCTCTGCTCCCTGCTGGGCTCGGGGGCTGCCCTTGGGGCAGGTCTGTGGGAGCAGCCAGCCCAGGGCACCGTAATTGCTGTGCCGAGCCAGAGAACAGCAAAGAAACCCCTGAGCTCCATTTCTTACACTCTGCAGCAACAGCTGGCTTTGAAAAAGCAGCGATGGCACCCTCTGAAATCTCCAAAGCCCTCCACAGCCTGGTAGATCCAAAAAAATACATTGCAGAAAGGCACTGTTCTTCTTTCTGATTGCTGTCAAACACACATTCTGACAGACACAAACAATGAAAACAAATTTAGAAAAGAAACAAATGCTACACATGAAAAGAAATCCCAAACCAAACAAAATCAAAACAAAAACCTGAAAGAAGCCCCAGAGCAACCTGGAAAAGCCTGGAACTGTGTAAGGTTTCAGGATAAATGCTTTGCAAGGTGCAGTTTTCAACATGATTAAACATGGGCTTAAAACCTAAGACCGTTAAAGAATTTAAAATATCTGCTTTTCAGCTTGAGCCTGTGTACTGACACAAATCCCAGTTCCTCTGGTGTTTGTGCTCCAGGAGGGGAGATTCAGGATAGCAGGGAAATTTGTGCAATTTTAAACCATTTCTGGCTGTGTGTGACACAAGGGACACAAGGGCCACGGACCGAGCCTGCCTTTGGCCAGAGGAAGCTGTGGGTGCCCTTCTCCAGCTTTTCCTCGCGCTGTAAGCCAGATCCCGCTCCTCAAAGCCGAACAGAACGGTGTTCCAGAGAGCCCCGGGGGATGCGTCCTGCCGGACATGCCGCCAGGGGCTGTCCCCAGCCGCGCTGCAGGACATCCCCGCCACCCCCGGCACCGGGAGAGGCACAGCCCAGCATTTCCGGGCGGGCATCGAGGTGATAGCTGGATTTTACCAGACAAATACAACAAGGAGATCGGAATCGTTTCCCTGAGCGAACCACGCCCATTGCTCAGTGATTAAAGGCAATCAAAGGATTAAAAGGCAATCAGTTGTGTGTTACATCCGGGTAGGTGACAGTCCTCCACAGGGGGCTTTTCATACCTTTTTTTTTTTCCCTCCCAGTCTTTCCCAGTGACACTTTTCACTAAACGACATCCACAAGAACGGCAACAACTCCCTCCCGGCCCGGCCCAGCGCACAGATGGGAAATAATTCCAAACCTCCATCTGTGCAGGTCTTCTACAAGGGCAGCGAGCCCCCAGAGTCTGGGGGTGGCCCCCGGAGCTGAGCCCGGCTGTGCTGGGTGCCAGGAGCCCCGCACGGCCCCACCAGAGCCCTGTTTGCAGCAGAGCCCAGCACAGGCAAGCAGCTGTGCTGAACGAGGCTCCTTCTGCCGGGGCCAGCAGCGGTTTGATGTATGCTGAGCGCTCAGAAATCCCTTTAAAGCGCTGGATTTAATCAGGATCTTTCTCCAGTGCACGCCAGGTGAACGCGCGAGCAGCTCCCAGCAAGGACCTCCTCAGCAGTTCTGCCAGGATTGTGATTTAGCTGGGCTTTGGCGTGAGGCAGCGCAAGCAAAAGCGCTGTTCTGAATAGCTGCAGGCAAAATACTTCAGCATGAATCAGGGGCAATATTTCAACAGGACCCAAATTCCCAGGAGCATCATTTCTCTCATAAACCTGCCTAGATTTTGTTTTCCCACAGAAAAGGGAACATTTCCTTTCCCAGGACCCACTGTACCCATGCAGCGCTCCAAAACACCTTTGTGTTTGTTTGCATCCCCCAGAGTGCATTTTTTATGTAACCACGTTCCCCTGTCTTGGGCTGGATCTTCAGTGCAAGGTACCTGAGTGACTCCCAGAGTGAGGGATTTATCCCCAGCCCCAGTGACTCCCAAAACTGAGGGATTTATCCCCAATCTCAGTGACTCCCAGAGTGAGGGATCCATCCCAGCCTGAGGGATTTATTCCCAGACTCAGTGACTCCCAAAACTGAGGGATCCATCCCCAGTGACTCACAGAGCTCAGGGATTTATCCCCAATCTCAGTCTCAGGGTATCTGAGTGACTCCCAAAACTGAGGAATTTACCTCCAGCCCCAGTGACTCCCAGAGTGAGAGATTTATCCCCAGCCCCAGTGACTCCCAAAACTGAGGGATCCATCCCCAATCTCAGTGACTCCCAGCCTGAGGGATTTATCCCCAGACTCAGTCTCAGGGTACCTGAGTGACTCCCAAAACTGAGGGATTTCCCCCCAGCCGCAGTGACTCCCAGAGTGAGGGATTTACCCCTGAATCAGTCTCAGGGCACCTGATTGGCTCTCAGAGCTGAGCTCTGGGCCCCTGTGCCATTCCTCACACCCTCCCAGGGACAGTTCCCACTCCGCCCTGACCCATGGCTGGTGTCCCCCCAGATCAGCTCTAGCCTGGGCCCTGCTCTCGGCACAGAGCCAGGAGGGTTTGTCCCTGGGCTTTACCTGACCTGAAGAGGAGCACCCATCGTGCTGTCAGTGCTGTCCGTGTCTTCAGTGCTGCTCCCAGCGTTTCATCCTTCTCCGGTTCGGGGAAGTGAATCTGAGCCCGGCTTTGGGATCCGTGCACACCAAGGATGAATTCCCTGTTCCACGCCCCTGTTAGCGATGCTGGAGCTGCTGTGCTCAGCTGAGGGGACACAGGAAGAGCCCTGCCCGCTCCTCGGCACTCCTACAGCTGCTGGGACCCTGCGGAGAGTGCGGAGTGAGGCCGTGCAGGGGGAGCAGCAGCCCTAACAACCCCACTGATAGCTGCACAGCTCCCAGGAAAGCCCTGCTGGCTCTGCTCCGGAGCGTCCCGTGACGGGGACACAGCGGGACAGCCAGTCTGTCACCTGCTGGGACATGTCCCCTGCTCCTCGCCTCTGTTCACACGCAGAGATGCCGTTTGTCCCTGGCCTGTTTTAATTCCTGTCGGGCCGGGCTCAGAGCCGGGCTCAGCCTCATCCCAGCTCTGCTCTGGCGTGTTCGGCTGCTCCTCCACGGCTCTCCCAAAGCTGCACAGATTAAGTGTGAGGCAGCAGATATTTATTGGGTTTGAGGTAGTATCCAGGGACCCAGAGCAAATAGAATTTACTCTTTTATGTGGAAGCAGCTGGAAGAAGACAAAACCCCACTAGCATTAATATTTCTGCCATTCACTACAAGCAGTGCTCTGCTCTGTCCTGGTTCACTCTGCTCTCAGAGCAATGGGCTCCAGCCCAGAATCAGCACATTTGGTGTGGATCTCATATTCAAGTTTCATTTCCATCCCTGGAGTGAGGCGTTCTGTAAGGAAGCTGTCCAGGTCCCTCAGAGATGCTTTTGCAGAGTTTGGGTGAGAATGCTGCTCTTTGTAAAACCTCCCTGGCTGTGTTTTCTCTTAAAAGTTTGATGTGAAAAACAAAAGCAGCATAAGAGCTCCAGAGGGAATGGGCCTGGCATCCCTGGCCCCAAGGAGAGGCACAGACGGTGTCGGGGCAGGAGGTTCTGGGGCTCTGGACGAGCTGTGCAGAGCCCAGCACAGACCTGTGCACAGCCCAGGAGCTCTCAGGCACTCTGGATGGGTTTGGGAGCTCTTCTGAGTCAGAGACCTCACTGACAGTGAAGAAATTTCTCCAGTATCCACCTAAACCTCTCCTGGCCCAGCCTGAGGCCGTTCCCTCTGCTCCTGTCCCTGTTCCTGGAGCACAGCCCGACCCCCCCGGCTGTCCCCTCCTGGCAGGGACTTGTGCAGAGCCAGGACGTTCCCCTGAGCTCCTTTCCCGGAGTCTTGGCTCTGTCTGCTCTTGCCTGAGCTGGTTTTGGTGAGCACAGCCCTGCCCAGGAGGGGCTGAGGAACATCTGTGTCCCCTCAGGCACCCCCAGCCCCAGGCTGAGGGACAGCAATGTCCTGGTGGTGTCCCTTGCAGCGATTTCTGTGGCATCCAGGAACTCCAGAGCCACTCCAGAGCTCCTCCAGCTGAGCTGGAATTCCCCCTGAGCAGCTGCATGATTATGACAAGTGTACCCAGACAGAGAGTGGAAAATTGAACATCCCCAGCAAAGATGTCAGCCTTGTAATTTAGTCTCACATTAACACATGCTCCTGGGTTTTTTCAGTCTCCCTGTTTTCATTCCCAGCCTCAGGCACAGCCTGGCTCTTCAGCTGCCGGGCTCACGTGAGGAACAGGGTGCCCAGAGCAGCTGAGGCTGCCCCTGGATCCCAGGCCAGGCTGGACATTGGGGTTGGACACCCTGGGACAGTGGGAGGTGTCCCTGGGACAGTGGGAGGTGTCCCTGCCATGGCAGGGGTGGCACTGCCTGCGATTTGAGGGATTTGAGGGATTTAAATCAGCTCTGCCAGGCGGGGCTGATGCTGTGGTGCCCTGCACCCCCAGACCCGGTCCCACTGTCCCAGGAGCCACCCTGGCCCCACAGGGATCCCCGTGGGCCCCTGGCACAGCAGGGGAGGGGACAGAGCAGGTGGCACCGGGGTCCATCCCTGCCCTGAGCCACCCCCACGCGGATGGAGATGTTATTTCCCAACCTGTCCCTCTTGTTTTCCCCACATCTCTTCACAGGTGAGGTCAATTATATTTTCAGTGTATTTGATGTGGAAAACTCTCTGTAAACACGCTCTGAGTGCCTGCAGGATGGAGGGGCAGCGGTGCTTGGCTCTGCTTTAGGGAGCTGTGCTAATGCGTTTTTAATTGCTGGCTGTTGTGGCACGCAGAGACAGCGATTGGCCAGCGAGGGAGGCACAGCTCGGCAAAGGTCAGCGGGCACCAGGAGCTGTGCCCAGCTCTCCTGGCACAGCTGGCCGTGCTTTGGGGAAGGTTTCCCCTGCCCTGCTCCTGGCTGTGAGCCCGGCAGGGTCTGTGCCCCCAGCTCTGCAGAGCCCCTGGGGGCTCGGGTCCCGCTGTCCCGGCTGGCTGTGACCCCAGAGCCTGCGGTGGCCACCCCCTGACTGATCCCAGCCCCTGGGCTCTCTGGGGTGGCCCCAAAGGTGAGCTGGTGCCTCTGGCTGAGCCAAACAACTCCTGTCTGCACTGTGCTCTGCCAGGGCTCGGCACCACAGTGGCTGCAGGGAGCACCAGAGTGACCAGAAATCACCAGAGATCACCAGGAATCAGCAGAGATCACCAGAGATCACCAGAAAGCACCAGAGATCACCAGGAATCCCAGGAATCACCAGAGATCACCAGAGATCACCAGAGATCACCAGGAATCACCACCCAGAGGTGCTGTTGCGGGCTGGGCTTCTCTCAGCAGCAGCTGCTCTCCCCCTGCTCAGGGCTGGGGGGAGGAAAACTGCTTTTGTTGAGGCAGAGGTTTATCTTCAGCCAAAGTGCAGCCAAGAAAAGGAGCATTTTGCTTTTCCATCACACACTGCTGGCCCTGCTTTTAGATCCAAAATGAGGCAGCCTAATTGGTCATTTATCCCTTTAGCTTTTGATTTCTCTCCTGAGAGGACTGCATAAACTGTTTGCTGTGCTGTAAGAAATGGCTTGAGAGGATGGCAGAGCTCTGGATAAGCAATTCCTGCTGCCAGTGGCTCTGTGCTCCCCTCGGCCAGGCAGCAGACAGATGTGGGTCCTGGAAGGATGTGGGTCCTGGCAGGATGTGGGTCCTGGCAAGATGTGGGTCCTGGCAGGGGGTGGGTCCTGGCAGGGTGTTTTCCCCCTGATTTGTAAAGTCAGCTCCATCACAGACACGGAACCAGCTCGGACACAGCTCGGAGTGCAGCTGAGTTGGAACTCCAGGAGCAGAACCCCAGACTGGTTTGAGCTAAAGGGACCTCAAATCCTCCCAGTGCCACCCCTGGATGGGCAGGGAC
>VXBU01004727.1:456044-507215 GCA_013400315.1 Bombycilla garrulus | reverse complement strand
ACCAAAGGTGGCTTAACCAGCCAGTAAATCACAAGTGGTGGTCAATCCCATATTCTGCATCACAATAAGCTAAACATTTTCTCTTCAATTTCATTTTAAACAAATAAACGGGGAGGTGTTGTGGTGGACTACACTTGATGTTTACACTGGGTTCTTTGGGTGCACTGAATTTATGTGATGTTTGCACTAAGAATTGTAGCTGTACTCTCTCCCCACACTACCTATGGCAGTGGGTCCCATTTCCCCCTACCCCTGGGATGTAGTTTCTCCCTCTGTCCCATTGGCCAGTGGTCCCTCTTCCCAATGTCCCCCTATTCCCTGGGGGGTTAAAACTTCCCGGGACACATGACTCTCTCTCTTCTTTCTGCTCCCAGGCGAGCAAACTGCTCCTTCCCTTCCTCATGCTCTGCCTAGGGATGAAGTTGGATTAAACAAAACTCTGCAGAAAGATTTGAGCGTCCTTTTGTTCCTCATCCTTGTAGCGATTCTCCCAAGCTGAAGGCTTACTAAATTAGCCCTCAGGATTAAGAGAATGACTACACAACTGCCTGAGAAGAAGTGACTCAGGGAATTCACAGAGCCTGCTCCTGGTTGTCCTGTTCATTTGAGGCAACTCCTGTGCTTCCAGAGGATGGGCTGAGAATTGTTTGAATTGAACTGGGTATAGAGTAGGAGAGGGATCCTTGAGGAATAGTATCTTTGTAAGATGAGCTACCTTCTCCAAGACTCTCTTGGTGGCTCACTCACAATGTGCTCAAGGAGATTCAGCATCCAAACGCAGACAGAACGCCAGAGAGACTATGGAGGTAAAGAAGGAAGAAAATCTGGAAGAAAGAGTCTGGTGATACTGAGACTCAGTGGTTAAATTTAAATAAATAGAAAGACTGGTTGTGTTAGGGTCAAAAAAGTGTTTAAGAATAATAGAGGAAGCCTGGGAGTTGGTCGATTGGGAGAGAATGATCTCAAGGTAGAACTGACCGAAAATGATTGCTTCAGTAAGTAAGTTGAAAACAGGAAAGCAATTGAACAGCTCAGACATGTTTGGTAACAGCCTGGATTATAGGCCACTCAGCCTATATATCCAGTCAGAATATTGAGGTAAGACTGATTTGTCAATTGGACTGAGACCCCTAGCAAGCTAGGCTCAATGTCAGGTGAAAGCTGAAAATGAGACCTGAAGGGGAGATGGTGAGGGTGAGTAAAGAAAGATGTGAAGGAAGAGGCAAAAGAAACCAGACCAAAAATAAGAATGAGGAAATTGAAAAGGGAGGAGAGAGCTGAGGCAAAAGAACCTGGAATGATATAGGTAGTACCAGACAGGCTAGGAAACTGTGGGATTAGTGCCAGGAAGCACTAGGAAAAATAGGTCTCCCTGAGGAAGAAGATGAAGGCTAGGATGAGAAATTAAGTCAAATTTCTTGGATGTCAAAGTACATAATTATGGAACAAAGAGATTGGAATAGCAGTAGAGATCAAGTATAAGTGTTTGCTGTCCTGATTGTCACCCATTACTGGATGCTGCATGCTGGAGTCAGCATGAACCCAAATGTTTTAAAATCTCACCATTTCTCTCTTACAAACATCTGGAAATCCTACTGAGCTACTCTCCTTCCCTCTGCTGTCCCTTCACCATCCAGTGGAGCATTCTGCTACCAGCTATACCAGCTGAAGCAGCTGAGCAGTGCATCACAAACTTCAATCCTGAAATGATCCTTGTACACAGTAATACATGACCATGGACAAGCCTTTACATTTTTCCTTTTAATTTTAAAGACGTTTGAAGTAACATTCACAAGCATCTGAAAAGATTGGCTAAAACCCATGCAATGGTGACTGGTTATAAATGTTGCAGTGCAACTTTTGAACCAGTAATTCTTCAACACAATATTGTGAGCCTTGGGGCTTTTAAAAATAAAGCAACACTAATGTGAAACATTGGAAGCATCCAATAACGTGGAAGATACTAAGTCTTATGGGTACTCCCTGTAGATAGTTCTTCATGATTCACAGTTGCTTGTAATGAATGAGTCATCCTAAAGTGGATAATCAGCAATCTTTCAGCCATTTTCCTTTTCCACCAGCAAGGACTTGGTAGGCTTAAAATAATGAGAGGCTTTAAAAAGTAGCTGAGAGATGAGAATTCTGTTTTTAAAGAGATCAATGTAAGTAGAAATTAATCTTTTTAAGAACTAAGTAACTCACTGTTGAATGCTTTTTTTTATCCTTTCTACTGAGCAACCAACTAGGTCTCCCTTTTCAGAATGAGGTGCTCAGTTTACAGCAACAGCTTTATACTTCAGCATGTGATGCAGGCATGTAGTACATGGAAAGCAGCAATTAGAGCTAAGTGAAAAAAGAAGAGACCCATATTTGTTACTCATGGTTGAAAACTGTTCCAATTAAAGTCTGTTAAATTGACCCATTTTACACTAGGCTAACCCCGAATAGGGCTCTGGATAGAGTTTTTGGGTGTATGCCAGAGGAGGGACCATTGAATACACACTTCCACATGGGAGGTGACAAATATCCTGTAATGGGATGGAATGATATCAGGACCAGCTTTCTAAGAAAAAGTTTGAAGCCTAGCCCCCAAACCTTACAGTAGTCACAGAACACTGTTTTTTCCTCCTTATGCATTCACTGCACAGTGCAAAATATTTTTGCATTTGTGAAAATGTATGCAAATCCTTACCTGATACAATTTCCTACTAATAAACTATTCTGGTTGTGCTTCTTTCCACACTTTTGTTCCTTTGTCCTTCTTCTCATGAGGCAATTGTAAGAGAAAAGCAAAGAAAAATAGATTGTTAATTATAACAGACTGATTACTATGGAGATGTGTTAGCATCAACACAGAGCTCATCATGATCAGAAAGTCCTTTCTGTGGCTGTTTTGTGGGTTTTGCAAACATAATAACAAAATCAAAATGAAAATAATACAATTTATTTTTTTAAATTATCCTCAGTATACAGGATAAAAAATGAACATACTGGACCAATAATCTGTAAAATTTGCCTTAAAAGAAAACAGCAATTTCACAGATTTTTTTTCCCTACTGCAATGGAGAAACAAGATAACCCTATAAAATAAGCCCTTCCCCCTCATTCTTGTGTCCAGTCCTATCTCAATCCTTTTAAGTGCTGGAAGAAAAATTGTTATAGAACAAGGCATTTTTTGAGTTTTTCAATTGAAATAGGGACAGATCTCTCTCCCCGAGTAGTGATTCAGCATTTAACTCAGTAAGCCAGATGTAGTCTTTGTGACTCATGGATCTTCAGCAGTGCTGTAGTGCTTCAATAGACTTAGCTGTTTCTTCAGAATGCCACCTACTTTTATAATTTTAATTAATATTCCAAGGCTAACCTCCAACTCTCAGCACTCAAGCACTTTCTATTTAATTCATCATTTATTGCTGCTGTAATATCTCTTTTGACATAGTCCACTGGAAAAAAGTGCTATAAAAGCCCATAAATCTTTGCTAATATTTAGATACAAGAATATCATGTAACAAAACAGGAAATCAACATCTGCAAAACTCAATCTATTAAGGTTCTTGTCTTTCTCTGTATAAAACAGAGATGTCCAAACACAAAACCTCAAAACATTCCACCAAAGAGAAAAGAAAGCCTCAGCTGAGCTGATGCTCTGCAGCACAATCTTGTGTTGGTTGCTTACACAGCGTCCCCCCCACTGCAGTCTGGGTGGGCTTGTGCTCAGAGGAGCACAGACTGCAGAGCACTGCAAAGGCTTTTTTTGTCTTCTTACTCTCATTGTACTTATCCCCTAATGTAAATATTTCCAAAACAATATCTGAATTTTATAATCATAAATGTATAGGCTGACAAATCTTCTCAGCTGCATTAGTCAGTTCAACAATATGTCTTAAAATTTGGTTTGGATGAAAACATTTACAAGTCTAAGTTCTAAACTCTGTGTCTCACCATGCAGCCGCTGAAAAGTCCAGCCCCAAATATTCTTATCAGATACACCCTAATGCATGCTTTATTCCAGCTGCATACCAATAAGATCCCTGGAAGAAAAACTGCAAGAATGAGAAGAGCCCCCTATGCTTTTAAAAACAGGAGATGCAGAGATAATCATTACTTCTTCAATCTCAGGTTGTAAATGTACATCCCATTACTGACTCTGCTAATAGATGTTAGGATGGATTATTGTTACAGCTGCTAATTGGGAGCTGGATTTGAACACTTAAACAGCTTTGTCATTGGTTGTCATCGAGTTAATACAGAAATTGGTAAAATACACCCTTGTGGTATAGCTGCAGTAATATAAAACTCATTTTTAGCAATATAGCAGATTTTCTCCAGCATTTTTCTTGCTGCTTAGCAGTTCAGAAGGAGCAAAATGGGACAGAGAACAGGAGGGAAATGCCCAGAGTAGTCTGGAAAGCCTCTCATTTCAATCTTTGCATGTACCCAAGAGGTGAACACTAACACGGGTTGGGGACCTGGTTCTCCTTGAAGTGAATGCTAATTTAAACTTTCACTGTGATCTGATATGCTTTAAAATGCAGCAAATCCTTTATTTATGAGTATAAAGGCCATGAAAGGGCTTTAGAACATAACCCTAGGGGGCTCTTCAAGTGCATGAACCCAGCAATGTTTAACACTTACACTTAGTCTTGAACAGTTGCTTAAAAAGGATGGAGAAAAATACCTGGTAGATGCCCTATTTTTTGAACAGTTGAGAAAGCTTCTTGAATGAAATGAAAAAAAACATTTTCTTAAGGGAATGCTTTCTGGTACTGTAGCTATTGCACTTTGCTATTTAGAATTCACATTCCTAGAACAGAGCTGTTGCATACATTTTTTATGACACAATCTTTCACATAAATGCAGATCTTGGAATGCTGACAGGCCAATAAAGAGGCCTTGCTTTAATTAGGGGAACAAAAAACATTTCAAGTCTAATACCAAAAGAGTTATTAAATGTCTCCTTTGGTTTTTGTGATGTGAGCTTTCCAAAGTAAGTCCATAACACTGGCAATGAGACATTATATAAATTTAAAAAGAAGATGTATTTTAAAAGCTACAAAAAATTAAAAGGCAATGTATTCTTCAACTAAGATTTGAAATATATTCTATGAAAAACAAGCATAATAAATTAATTCTGTTATGCCGATGTAGAGTCAGATAAGGTACCCTGGGATCAATAGTTATACTTCTGTAAATCCTGTTCAAAATTGCTTCACTTTCATTTTGCTTCTGAAAGTGTTTGTCTTGCTCCTAGCAGGACTACAAAAGAGTCCTTTCATAAACCTCTGTTGATCCTATGGGATGGTGTTAGACACCAGCATGGGGTGTTCCCAGCAGTTTGCCTTCCTTCCTCCCCTCCTCCACTGCCCAGGGTTAGCATCCTGACCAGTCCCAGTAAAAATTATGTTAAGAACCTTCATCCCCAAGGTTCACAGTCAGAAGCATTAGCATCTGCTGCCATTGGTCTTGGGTTAAAAAAACATGCCAAAATTAATGTGGAGAACACTTGGAGGCTGATATGCAACCGGTATTTGCTTTTGCCTTCCTTGTTCCAACAGAAGCATTCTCTCCAGCATAGGGACAAACTGATGCTGGGACTGGGAAATGCTCAAAATATCCCTCCCTGCAGGAAACCCTTGCAGGGCTGATCTGCAGGTATCCCAAGAATTGTGATTCTTGACAAATTTCGGTATTAATTACTGCAGCATTGCTTTGACTCTTCCTGAAACTATGAAGCCCACAAGGACTACCATAGCTGCTCATTTTCATTAGTGCTTCCTTCTTGAAAAATAAAAGAAAGCACTCTAATAGCACATGACCATGTAGCACATTCAGACACATCTAATTAGTAGCTGCCTCACACTTATTTCTAAAAAATTGTAACAAAACAAAAATAATTTCTGGTATAAACCCAGACTACATATTACAGGCTGTTTGAAAAGGGAATACTTTTCTCTCTTTACACAAACTATATAGCTGTTATTTCCACCTGAAAGCCTTGGCAAAGGTAGGAACTATCAGTATCTCTTCTTTAGCTTTTTCAATGTCTCCACGAAGGCAAATACTCAGTGCCATTTAACCCCAGCCTTCTTGTGGGACCAGTCCCTCCTGAGCCAATTTACCAGACCAGTAAGCTATATCTTTCTCAAGGAGAGTGCTCTCACCTGAAGTTCTTGCTCTGTTTTTCCCCTGACAGCCTACAAGTGAGGTCACTGATAAGTCACTGAGGACAACAGGCAGCTCCAGGTCTGTTTGGGAGCTTTATAATGCTGTCCTGTTCTAGAAAACTAGAAACATATAATCCAGTCCCATCCAAGATCAGGAGTAATATCCAAAATGTGATATGACAATCTCATTAGCAGAACTAATTAGCAAAACCACCTTTTGTATCATAACCACTAGTTAGCGGAAATCAGCATTTAACTCAACAAGAACATGCATAATTACACAGAAGGACCGTTGTACCAAATAATTAATTTCCACCCTGAAAAATGTACAGATGTGGAACATAGGGTTTGCCACACCATGTAAGATTGAAAGTCCAGTGCTTCAGCTATCCCATTTTAGACAGTGGTTAGTACTTCATCATCTAATGAAGAACCACTGAAATGAGCAATTGTGGATTTCACCATGAGAAAAATATTCTGTTTAAGGGATCAGGAGAAATTTTAAAAGTTCAGGGTACAAAACATTTCATATAATTATACAGAGATTGAAGATGAAAAGGACAAGGAGATTTTTAAAAAAGCCTAACATTTATACTGTATGGAAAGACAAAAATATTAATCCTCATCATGCAATCAAGTGGCAAGCAAAAAGAACTAATATTCCTTCTGAATATAAACTGATTTATTTACATGAGATAGCAAAATTACTGTGAAGTGATATGAGCTGCAATCCCATAATTGATACAATTAGAAAGCAGGAGGGCTCAGCAGAGGCAGCACAGCCTGTCATCTTCCTGGACTGAGTTGGCTCAATTATCTTGAGTTTGGCAAAGAAGGAATACACAGCAAGGGAGGTGTAAAACATTCAATTCATCTCATCTCAAGTCACATAATTCACAAATTAAGATTAAAATTCAAGGCCTGGATGAGTCATGAATCCTTAGTGCACTTGAAACTGTTGTGTAAGAGAATGTGAGTAACAAACATAGGCATGCAAGACTACTTGATATATACATATAAATATATCCTAATTTATTTTGTAAAGTCAAAAAATAAATTAAATTGAGTGGTTCCAAGTACTGACATGCCGGCATTAATATCTCTGTGCCAGATTTATATATTACTTTTGAATAGTATTTTTTTTCCTTTCTCTCAAAGTATAATGGTTAGCTAATTGATATTTGTATAATTTCATGGAAGTAAAATGTACTATGCATAAATGAAGAATTACACTGATGAAATCTTACTTTTTAAAAATTGTTCAACCTCTTGTTACTGAGTACAACATGAATTCATTACTTAGGAACCTCATTCACACCACCCTTTTGCTTTAGACATAGTCTGAGAGACTAACTTCTAATTACATGGAAGGCCAATTATATGAGAGAGACAACAAACTGCTTCCTAATCCTGTAAGTGTAGTCCAGGCTTTGCTCAGCATGGTGCATGTTTACTCCATCCCTATTCCCAGGGGCTAAGAAGGAAACACTTCATTCCCATATAAACTCATTTTACTAAAAAAATTTCCAACATCTTTTCTTCCCTACTTTTCAAAACTACCAGATTAAAACATGACTGAGTAAAATGATAAATGAATATTTTCTCCTGATTTTTACAGGAATGCTTTACTTAATACTGCAGACCTAATATGTAGACAACAGGCTAAATCCAGCCAGGGTTTAAAAGCTGATGTAATTTATCCAGTAGCTGATCCTGAGTGGAAATTACTTTACACTGACTTCTTATTGAAATGCTAGTTGATAATTACTCTTACATTGTATTCCATACTACAAAGACAGAAATCTAAATCTCACTGAAAGAAAAAAGATGTCCACATTGCTCATTGCCATTTGACCATTAAACTGCAGGATTTTTTCAGAAAACAGAAGTATTGTATGTGCCAACTACACAGTTGTAGACACTTAAAAAAATTCTTACGAAAGCATAGAAGGGAGACCCTTATTGATTTGACACTTCCTTGATTTCCTTCAAGTCATCATTCACTCTCATAAAAGAAAATCATCATAGGAACATATTCTACAAACGCATATTAGCCTTTAAGATGATTGAGAGCAGTTGTTTAGCTCTATGCAAAAGTGACATGTAGATATACTTTTTATTTATAGAGAGCTGATTACATGGAACATATTGTGCCTCTTTGTATAATTTTTTGACAAATTATTTATCCAAGCTCCTTCTGGAAGCTGCATTTACCTATTTTTTTATATCTGTCCTTGAAAAACATGATTTAGAAACAAGAAGAGAGTTTCGTGCTGTGAAAAAGTGAAACTGTCTACAGGGACTTTTTGATTTTTCACTAAGACTACTTTGCTTGAAGTTGTGGATTTTTCCTCCTATTTGCCAGCTGGATTATTTTAACAGTGAAAACTCTTAGTTTACGTGGTTCAAACGATAATTTGTACTTGGAGAGCTTACTCAGGTTTTTAGTAAGGGTAAGCTGCGGAGGGTGAGGCATGATGTTACAAGATGGCATTGTCTGATGTAGTTGAACTATTGACCAGAATAAAAGCTAATTCTCAGTATAGACCATGCAGAAGTTATTGCACAGTGTAAGCTCAAGTTTCCAGAAAGGATGGAAGAAACTGGCAATAAGTCTGAAATCTGGCAAGGTTTTATCAGTTCCTTTTTTAGGGCTGCTTAGAATTTCACTCTGTGGAATATTTCAAGCCTGGCAATATTTTGGAGGGAGCAGCTTGCAATTTAAAGTTTTAGCTTGGAGTTTTATCAGTTGATAGTAAGGAAACTGTAGCAATACACTTCTGAAGAAGTGGTATCCCATGAAACGCATGACGGAGAACAGGATGGGGAAGAACCTGAGGGTGCCTAAATTTTAACTCCCAAAACTGAAGCTGATGAATCATAATATTCCAAAGTTACAAAACTGCTTGCTCTTAGCCCAGTCCTGCACCATCAGAAACACCTAAGAGACAGTGGCAGAGCCTTTGCCATCTCTATTACAGTTCTTTCCTGCTCCATCTTTCTGTATCTGTATCTTTTTCTTGCATGTTGGGCTTCTAGAGCAGATATGGTTGTATTGAGAATATGCGGTGGCACTATAAGAAAACACAGTGAAATTACCAAGGGGAGACCTAGTCTATGATTAAATAGCCAAGGTATTATGGTAATACTAATAAAATAACTAGATAAAAAGATGTGTGAATACAGGTAAATGCTTGTAACATCTTCCATATCATTTCAGTGTAATATGTTCTATTAAAGTGCCTTCAGATTGAATGGTGCTTTGTACAGGCACCAGCACTGGTGTTTTGCTGAAATTTTTATGTCTTTTTCTGATGGCTAGAAAACCAACAGATAGATATTATTTAGAATGACTGTTCTATTTTAGGACTGAAGTTACTAAATTTAAAGGAAACCCTCTCCTGCCCCCCCCCCAAAATACTGAAAAAAGTTTCTTATCTATTCATCATCCTCAAAATGAGTACCTTTGGAAAGATAAAACCAGTACAGAGATAAGCCAAGATTTCTTTCAGATTTCTCTTCTCAGTATTCATCAGTCATCACTCACATAAGCCTATAGATGTAGGCAGGACAGCTGTGACCTGACGCAGAAAATTGTCTCTGGACATTTTAAGGGAGACCTATAAGGTCTCCTTTTTAGGGTTTTCCCTTCATAAAACAAGATTTCCAAAGAGTATTTGATTCTAAACCTAATTACCAATAATGGTACTTATTCTAATTTAATTTTGTTCAATATTTCCAACATTTGAACACCCATCTGGCAAAATACACCTGCACTGAATGCCTGCTGAATTCAAGATTCTAATCTTGATGGCTGAAGAACTTTGGACAGATTATTTTGAAATGGTCAAAGGAACCATTTGTAAGAATGGTTCCATGTTTCTGTGGATTTCCACAGAAGAAATGTCCCTCGGAAACAGGAAAAGATTCATTACAAATGTGAAAATCTGTGACTAGTAAGACACAGAATAAAAAATGTTGGGCATATATCAAGAGCAACATAACAACGCACATGAAGATGAGATGCACTTTCCACATTCCTCCGCCTGCCTGAACAGAAGATAATGGGAGGACAAATAGTAAAACTCTGGTTAAAATTTATAGCATAGCTCTCTTCTTTTTAAGGTACTCATGCACTTTGTAACACCTGCAGCTGTCAAAATGCTTAGGTAAATTGATCAGGTAGATCAGAGCCATTGAATGGAAGACACATTGAAATTAGTAGTTACATGTTTCACAAAAACTGCAAGTTGATGTTGCTCTTCAACAGCCTCATCCATCAGTGGTCACCCATTGTTAGAGGAGGCCACTCTCCAGCACTTGTACGTAAAGTGTTTATTTCCTTTGTTTGTTTCTCTACCAGTTTTCATAAGCTAGACCACTTTTTGGCAAGGAAAGAAATTATGTATTGTAAATATTTTGTTTTCTGTGCACTTTTTTATAACCCATCCCTAATTACTCTGCATGATATATTTGAAAGTATACACAAATATAATTTTCAGTGCTTTTGGGGATTTAGAATATTTTTAACATGACCAGAACATCCTAATTAGCTACCCTTGTCTAAGCTGTTAATGCAAGGTGATAGTTTAGGCCAGGCCCTCTTTTTCTCCTGAGTCAATCACAGTACATGACCTTTAAATTTCAGTTATGTTCTCCATTTCTCCTTTGCTCCTCACTAAAACAACTTAAAAATATTTGGTTTTGTTTTCATTAGGTTGTGAAAAATATTCTTTAATATTTAATTAATAAATGTTGTTTTAGAGATTCTCAAATGAGTTGGAACATGCATGCATATACCAGTTTTGGAATAGGACAAACAAAGCCTATCAGTGTTTCCAAGTGTTTCCATCTAAGCATGAAACATTGCATTTTGAGTAATCTTTACCATAGGGAACAGGAATTTGCTCTGTTTGAATTCATGATGCAATAAACACATTATTTTCAGCTATGCCTACACACATGTGCAACATGGAATTAAAATTGCTCCTGTGCCTCAACCATCACATATATATGCACAGGTGTGCAGTATTTATGTATATAAATTCATGCCATCAAAAAATCATAATATATACTTTAATTCTTCACTGAATATATTTGATCCTCATTCTCTGCTACTTCTATTTAAGGCTGTAGTAGTAAAGAGAGCTATATGGAGTTTCTGCCCAAATTACATACAGGATCAAGTAGTCTATGTTGGAGCAGCCAGCTATGTTCCTTCAGAGACTCCACTGTAGCTGAGAATTGCCCAAACAGTCTGTATAATTTATTTTGCTTGGCACGATCTCCACAGAATGGAGCTGTAAGAAGAGAAAATTGAAAGTGTTTTAGGAATGAGCTGTGCTGATCCTAAGTCTCATGAGGGCGCCTCAGCACGAAAGGGTCACACTCTGAGAATTCTCTGCGAGAATGCTCAGTGCTGCCTTAGCACCAGGAAAGTAGAGAAAAATCTTACTGCTTATGAGCTGTTAGTCCAAAGAAAGGAAATATTGCCTTACTGTTCATATGGATCTGACCCAACAGCTTTAACATAAATATAGTCTCTTCATTGAGGGCAGCTAAGGCTTATGTCCTTAAGTTAACCGTGGAACTCACAGATGCAAGGAGGGACCTGCAAATCAGCTGCACAAATAACACAAGTCACAGATGTAAGTACACACAGAGCTAAACACATAACCCATGTGAAAATTAATCTTCCTTTTGCAACCACGTAAATAGTTTCTTGAAAAGGATAAAGGCTTCCTTCACACATGAGAGAATATCCTATTTACTACAGATTTTTCTTGATTCTGTGCAATTAGCATGCTACCCTTTTACTCTGCTTTACTTAAAAAGGTATCTTAGTCCAAAGACTGCAATCCTAGGGTTCTTTCAAACTATATTAAGCAGCTAAAATATGAAATTAAAAGAAAACAAAGTTCCAGCCAACAGAAACAAGTGACTCATTTCCTTGTGAAAACACACAAGGTTTATGTTACTCTGGCAACGATGTTCACCATTCCAGAAGAAAGTTTCTTTGCTCCCTTCAGAGCTTTTGTATACTCCTGTTACAATCTAGGTTCCACTGTGACCTGACATTGAACCAAGTTATTCAGTTATTCACAAGAGACTTTAAGTTATGCTTTAATTTAGACAGATTCTAAATCTACTCCTTTGACAATGAATTAATAAATACATATATTCTTTTTCGTAGTGAGGATTTCAGAGGAGAAAAGTTATTTCTGGGGCATATTGGTGATATATGCCTTTTCAGAATTGTGTATTGCCATGATAAACTGGAATGGCTGTGGCTGCATTCACAGAACCCTGCAATCAACAAACACATCAGCATTCCACCTACTGGTTTTCACTAGGAAGTTGATGCAATTGTATCACATATGTCAAAATACAAGTTAGGGAAAAAGCCACAATTTGTTATCTCATTGTGAAATAAACTTCATGTGTCAGGAGAACACCAACATAATAGGGATACAGAAATTCTGTCCTTTGGAATCCATGCCAAAAAAAGTTTTTTAGTACAGAAAGTTCCTTATATATAAAATCATAATCCTTGTGCAGTGTGAAAGAAGTAAAAAGTTCTTGTTCGGAGTCAAAACTATAATTTGGTATTTGTTACTGATTTACTTCAAGATATATCCTTAAAAGCTAGATGAGAGATTGCAACTTAACTGACAAGGCAAATCTTCTGCTTAAATTTTGAAAATGTTGCCCTTCTATTGGGAGATTTCTCTGGAGTTAAAAAGGAATTAGGAGATTATTGTCTGCTACAGTACTTGCTTTCCTTGATAGCATAGTAAACTTCAGTCTTAAAAGAAACATTTTCATGGGAGACTGTGAACATTAGAAGTTCTAAACCACTGTGTAGGAAAACTCCCACATAACACATGATGAGCAGAAATATATTGCCATAAACTTCTGTGGAGTAACTGAATTTGAAAACAATATGCCAAAAAATGAAGTTTTATGACATCTATGTAAACACATAGGTGTTTGGCTGAGTGGCTTCCTTTAACCATCTCTAAGATTTTGTCACTCATATACAGCTCTGTCATGTAAATTTAGTTTTGGGAAACTTCCTTCAAAGTCCCTGAAAGCTTTGCTGCTGCCCTTTGAAGGATCAGGGTTTGACCCTGTCCCCCTGAAAGTAGCACGAAAGAACACACAAAACACAACTTTGTGCCCAAGTAATAAAACATCTTCATTTGTACTCTGATTTTCCCCATTTCACTATATAAATATTAAGCTGAAGATTCATATAAAGAAAGCGGAACATTAAGCAGAATTTGGATAAAGATAAATGAAAGTTCTAAAAAGCTTTCCTTGAAGAACTATTGCTTCTTTAATGAAACCTTCCCAGAAAAAAAAATCACTGACACTTTTCAAATGCTTCCTGGGCTGGTCTAGAATCTCATTAAGTTGCTGATCTTCATGACTGACAATGAATTCTATGATTAAGCTGTGGAACCCTCAGCCATGAGTTACTATTAAAGCCAAACTCATAGCAGAATTCAAAGCACAATTACATATCTTGATCCAAGTTCTTGGCTCCAGTTCTTTCCGCTGAACATTGCTGAGACAGCACCAAAAAAGATAGAAAGAAGATTTAAAGGGGCAGATGGGCAGTCCCTGACACTGAAAAATATTTGACTGAGGCAAAGTGGGAGATTAAAATAATGCCACCCAACTCTAATCTTAGTTTCTAAGAGATGGCTCAGGATTGAAAGATGGCAGGGAAATGGGTACCACATGATCCTCAGCTTCCTCAGATGCTGTGTCTCACATGGCACACCTCGTAGACCTAGTTCTATTCTCACAGTTTGTGGAGCACATTCGGACCACTGCTGAAAAAAACAGGGATTTATATAGATATAAAAAATTAGGATTAAATGTGATAAATTTATTTGGGCCATGCTCTTCTAAGATGTACAAAGCAAAAGCTGCCTGCTAGTTATCTGTTGAAGATCAATACGAAAGCTCTTTTTCTATGATTTCCTCCTTGCTTCACCAAAGTACCTGGAACTGGTCATTAACAGAGGCAGGCTACATGTTTGGAATACTGAGGGATTTCAGGTATCTTTCCACACAGCAGTTCCTCTGCTGCAGTTCTGTTATCACATGATAATGCAATGCCTTCATGGAGATAGGAAATGTAAGAAAGAATATTCTGCCACTTTTTCATGTTTAATAATTAAAACAAACCAGACCTAGCAGAGTCAGGCAGAAAATGCTGGCTTATGAAAGTCAGTAAAGGGAAAAGAGTTCTTTCATACTGTAAGATCCCACAGTACTGAATACTGCCATAAGCATTCTTGGATTTTACAAGGCATTGAGAAAGTACTACATAATCAGCATATGCTCCAAATACTTGTTATAAAATATGCATAAGCTGTAATTGCTTTTGAAAGCTGAATGTTGATAAGATGAAGTAATAATTGTGGTTTTGGCCTTGATCCTTAAAAAGATGTCTCACACTAATAAAATAGAGTAGCTAATAAAAAAATCTTTATTATCTTATGAGAAATGTAATAATTCTGCCTAGACTAAATTGACAGACTATATCCACACAGTATATGAATGTATTAAAACAGATAAAATGGCACCAGTTTTCTTGAAGCTGATGCATGATGTTCGTTGCTATAAACTCACAAAACAATAAAAATAAATTTCATCTTAAACTGTCATATGCTGAATACCAACTCTGTTATTCAGTTGGAATGTGTTATTCAGCACTGGAATGTGCTTCTCATATGACACAGAAAGAAGTATACAGAAAGAAAACACTGAGTGCAGTCACTGGAAAATGACAACAAACTCTTACATTGACATCTCTGATTACAGCATGAGGTTCAGTATGATTCAATAGCTTGCTTATTACTCTCATTTCTACATTTCTTTATATCTTTCCAGAGTGTATGTTGTCAGGGTAGTAAATATGCTAATATGCTAAAAAGTAGGAGACCATGTTGTACAGCAGTTGTCTTTCACATCCACAAACCTCCCTGCAGCATAATCCACAATTTACCTATGTCAAGAAACAGAACTGCTCTGAGAGTCACAGCTGTGGCTGGAGAGGAGATTTCTTAGAGGTATCTTCCAATATGAGGGCAGAGACATATGACAAGTGTCTACCCCCAAGAAGCCTGCACAGGCAGAACAGTATTGAGGTGACTGATTCCTTTCAATCTGTTTTCTGAGGAAACAAGCTGTTATTTTTTTACTAGCTGGGTTGTTTGGATTTTATGGTCTTGTTTGTTGTTTGTCTTTTTTCTTTTTTTTTTTCCCAAGCACCAGGTAGCTTTGCTAGGTATCATAAATTGCAACAATCAAATGCACAGATCAGAAATATAGTACATGTGGATCCTCCTGGGTCTCCATATTTTCCCTTTTTATAAAATTAAAACACTTCAAAGGACTGTTCTTACCTGCAAAAACCATTTTTTTAACAGTAGTTTTTGTTGCCTCTACAAAAAACAAGGACACCAGGAAATACATTTTTCTTTCCCTGATTTAAATAACATGCAAATCTCAGTTGTCAAAAGAATGTAAAACCGACATTACTTGTGCCTTACAGTAAACAGTGCCTTGAGTGTACGCTTGCTTTGGAAAGAAGATGCATATACATCTTGGTTGAGGAGTGTAATTGGAGTCACTGTTATGAGGTTTGTGTCTTTGCATGCATTTGTGGTTAAAAGAAACTTTTTGCCAAAGTAAGTAGTAACCAAAAATACCCAACATTAGTTATTTGAGTGTCAAGTTTTTTGTCAAAAATCTTGACAATGCTTATTTAAAATATGTGATGGCTCTTCATACCTTTAAAGGCAGGAATAGAATCCTTTGGAGATCAGTGTCAGAACACCAGGAGGAGGCTGTTCTATCTGAGACTCATGTCAGTGATGAAGGAGCTGCAGCTCTCACTCCCTGGATGGGAGCAGCTGTGACTGTGCCCTGGCTGTCTGCTAGCTAAAGCACCTGTACATCCATCCCATGGAATCCAGGGCATGGAGAAAGTTAAAGTGCACCTTGGCTTTCCTGGTTTATACAGAGCTCTGTACAGTCAAGCAGAAGAACCTAAGCTCTTTCTAAACTGGCTAGCTGGAACCTAGGCAGTTAGCTACCTGGAAGCAGAAGAACATGGAGCTCTTTGCAGGCATATTGCCCTTCTGAGGAGCACTTTCTTTTGGCTGGACCTTCTACACAGTCAGAACCCATCTGTGGAGCAACTGCTGAGGGTTGGGAAGAGAGCTGTGCTCACCATACTCTGCATGCAGGAAAGGAGCAGTCAGCAAAATCTCAGTAGAACAAAGCTCAGGCTGAAGCTGGTGTTAACTTGGGATTCATTACTGAAAGTGTAGTTTTGACAGTCAAAAACAGGACTGGAACCGAAGAACGCTGTTTTACTTACCTTTTGGATTTTGGGGTGGGGTTTTTTCTGATATGTGCCTTTGTATTGGTTACTGTTGACTGCATATATATCCAGCACACTGCCAAGAGCTGACAACAGTTTTCTGTGTGCACCCTGACAGCCATTCTGCATATTCTCTCCTATGACTAAGTGCCACCTGCTCACACTAAATAAGGGGTAAAGTGGGCATGGATGGGAAGAAATGGCAGCTCAACAACTGAAATAATCTCATCATCCCTTCCGAATTGCAGATGAGGTTCTTAGCAGATATATGGAGAAAGTGGACAAAGACTTTAAAAAAGGAAAATACTTGAAATAATAAGCAAAAGACAGAACTTTGAAATCCAAGAAAAAGGGAAATAGAAAAGGAAATACAGAAGAGGAAAGGAGATTTGCATTAGTAGCAGATAAGAGAAAATACAGGAAATTTATTTTTAATGGTGCAGATAACACAGAGGAAGAAGAACTGAAGGGAAAAAAATAGAATAAAACAAACAAATAAACAGGAAGGCTCTGGTAATCCATTTAGTAATACATTAGTAAATAATATGAGGAAAACATTTGTAACTTAATAGAAGCCAGTATTGCCTGACCCAGCCTGTCTCAAGTCTAAAAAAATACAGATAATTTACACAGACTATCTTTTCAGCTAGTAAATTCTCACCCAGGCTAAAGCAGCTGATGTTCTCCTACAGTGCAAACAGCATCTGAGCTGAGTTTTTACTCACTGATATCCCAGCTTACATTTAGACCACCATGAAGTCATGTTTTTAAAAACACCAGATACGGATAAGTGCTTGAGATGGGAGTGGGCTAGAAGAGGCAGGTTGGATACCTGGCTTTGCCTACAGGTAAAATCATATCTGTAATTGGTTTTCTTTACCTTGAGCTGCAGTTCTTCAATACTATGAGATTATTTCTATAATCTTTATATGTCTTTGAGAAGGGGACCTCTGTACTGCAGTGGTGATATTCACGCTCTATGCAGCAAAGCATGCAAGCAATATTGTGTTTTTAAGTTTATCAGTGATTACTCCACAGGTTACACAGACAGCTCACTATGGCAAGTCCACATCAGTGTGAGGATCCACCCACATAACTAAACATGCATAAAGCTCCTGCTCTATGACTCACACAGATCACTTACCATAATACTGAGCTGAGAAAAACAGGCAGCAGGACTTGATGAATGCTTGTCTTTGTATTCCACAGAAATTTGCCTGCATAAATATTTTATTTAGTTTAAATAAAATATCTTAAAATGTTTTCTCTACTGTTCTGTTTAAATGGTATTTGGTCCATAAAATGCTAACTGTAAACTCACATCTGGCTAAGCTGAACATTTGTCCTCATGTTCTTCATTTTATTTTTTCTTTTAGGGATTCTGAGTGTTAAGGATGATAAAGTGCTGACATTTATGGGAACATTCCATTATTATAGTTTGTATCTGATAAAAGTATATTATTGAACTTTACAAATAAAATCCCTTCATGCTTCAGTAACTCTAGTTTTTAATGGAAAGTATAATATACTATTTTCTATATTTTTATTATTTTGAGTAAAAGAAATTAGATAAAATCCCATCTCAAGATATTCATCATCTGTATAGCAAGCAGAGAATACAACTTAAACTACAAACAAGATAGGATCCTGCTATAAGAATCTAGAAATGAATGTTTTTAAAACACAAGCTGATGTCACATTAACTATTGCTAATCAACTGGCAATGATTGCTGCATGTCAGCTTTGGACAATTACTCCTCATGCTTTCTGTTTATGATAACTGTCATGAACATTAAGAGTACAGAATGTATATTTTTGAATTTGGAAATGTAGCTTTTAGAGGAAAATGTAAGAAAAGTCATTGCAAATGTAGAAGTGCAAAAGCATTACTATTCTGTTTTCTCCTGCTCCTTGGAGTATTACAAGAATTAATCCAGAAAGATGATAGGATGGGTTGATACGGTTGTTGTTGATATGTGTAATGATTCTGGAAGAAGATGGAATTCTTTAACCTAAAGTTAATAGTGAGCTCCCAAGTAGCTGGGAGAGTTCTGATATTTATTAGAGCTTTCATATTTTAAAAATGGCTCTCTCAATGCAGCATGTATGTTGCTTATTATAGTGTGCTTTTCTTACCTCTTGAATGTGGTTCCAAATACTCCTTATATGTGGAATTTACTCTTTACCTATCTGATGGGATAGGAACATACAGTTCAGCTAAATCTCTCTCTCCTTACTGAGGGATAGAGACACTATCCCAAATGTTACCTAGACTCTTATTTATTTAAAATACTGGAGTTTGACCTGGTTTTAGTGTCTGCTTCTTAAGGAAGACATAAGAATATAACCTTCTGAGCATCTAAACAGAATGGATTAGCTTTGAGAGAGCAAATACATTTAAAAGCGGAATTGGATTTGTGCTACAGCTGCTCTGTGTGATACTGCATTGGCAAATTTTGTTTCATTATGAAGTCATAAATCTGTACATTTATGTGAACAGATAGAGTCATAAGTTCTGTAGGTTTATGATACTTTTCAGAAAATAGACTTTCTGAGTCTAAAAGGAATTCCTACTGCAGTAGAGATCCCACTAGAGTAGTGGATGCCTTTTTAAAAAAAAGCGTCCTTCTGTCTCACTCCCACCAATGATAGCTCTGTATCTGCATGATACAGAGTTTATTGAGAAATATACTCCACAGCTCCTAGAATCAGGAAAAGGCTGGTATAGCTCATTTTGCAAATGGCCACATAAGGCTTCCAGTCATGTTTTCAGGCAATGCCCCTAGCAACTACTAAAGAATAAATTAGTGGTATAAGAAAGTAAGACAGCACTTGCATCCCTTGTGTTCTAGATTGTAATTTTCACCATTTGTTTTGCTTCAAGGAAGTGATTTTTCTGCACTTGTTATGCTCTCCAGTTCGGTAGAAGAAAATTTTGAGCAGGGAAAGCAGCTTTTAAATAAATGCTTTCTTTAGTGTAGAGAACGACTTCTGAGACCGAGCAGCTTGCAGTGAGTAATCTCCATTATATGTTGTAATGGGGGGAAATGGCCCTGAGGTGGTTATGTGTGAATACTGACAGTCTAGGAACATTATCTCACTGCAAGGTTAGAATTGCAAGTGCAGGAATCAGATTTTGCATAACAATTGCTTGTGACTTCCACAAAGATGAGCTACACAGTGAGTCAAGGTGGCAAAATGAGAAGTGCTTTACCTCGATTTAGCTTTACCACAGAATTCAGTAAATTAAGGTAAGCTATGAAAAATACAAAGATTCCACTAATGTAAATGTCAGTAATAGGATGAATTCCTTCCAGATATGTCCACAGGGACAGAGATATAAAGGTACTCCTATATGCAGATGATTCATCCTGGAATAACTGCCCAGATAAATACCGGCAACTTGCTGACAAAACCTTGTTAGAGTGCCGCTATTGCAAGAGTCATCTTCTTCTTTAAGATTGAAAAGGCTCCATTACACATCTTGATTTGTGATGAAAAATGAACCTATTAGACTGGTGTTAGAGCGCAGGGCCTCTTAGGATTGCCGGAGAGATAAAGAAATATTAAAGACCTACAGGATGTTTCTAGAGGAGAACAGAAAGCAGGTACTGTTCTAGCTGAGCTGCTAAGTTTTGTTTGAGGTCCAGTAGAGACAGCACAGCCTGAAGACCTTGTGCCCCAATTTACAGCAGTATAACTACATTGACACAAATAGAATTGCAGATCAGAATTTTGCCTAAAAAACATTAAAAATATGAACCCTGGGAGCCATGCCGATGTACCTGTTTGTGAGATAAAGTATTTTATGCTTTAGACTTACATTGAAAGTCTTTTAGACTTATATTGAAAATCTTCTACTGTTTGAATTTTGCACAGTTTGAGAAATTAACAAAACAACAGTCCTAGGCTGTATCTCTGCTCAATTTTAATTAAAAATGTATGACTTCTATATATATATATATAAAATGCACATTAATTACAGAACATGTACCTCAGAAGAAAACTTCAGTCCCTGAGTAGCTTGTGCTCCTGTTCCCTTTGGGTCGCTCAAGAATTTATATTTCTTCATTTTACCAACTTTAGTAAAAGATGTGATTCATACCTTCCCAATCCAGTATCTAAATAGATAGAAAGGTAAGTTGATAGACAGACAGAAAGACAGATAAATAAGCAGAGACACATAGCTTGTGTTTATGCTTCTTGTACCTCCAACCAAAGTTAAAATTTTATTTATCAGATATAAGTAGAAATAATTCCTCTTTTGGTTGCTACATTATGCAACTTATTTAAGAAGTTCTGTTCATCTTTGGAATGACTCTTTTTGCTCATATATCATATATCATATAGTCAAGATACATTTAACATCTTCACTATAAATAGTCTTATGGGGATGAGGATGTATCTTCTAAATCAGTAGAATTTCAAGCACTCATGAAGTTACAAAAACACATCTCCAGTTTATTTTTTCAATTTGTTTATGAATCACAGTGGGGTTTTTTTCTGTACCATAGTGGGAAAATATAGCAGAGAAAAAAGAATCAAAGTTATAGTCAGGTAAATAAAGTGACACTATGTAACTTTTTGCCTATGACTAAAGGTAGGTCAAATTTACTCGTTATTTATTTAGCCAGTTTCATTTCTAAGGTCACAGTAAAATGATACCAGAATCTTTACAACTGCTATCCAAAGCATTTCCCACTATCCAGCAAAAGGAGAGTTATTTGACTAATCTTTCATCAAAACAGACCTACAGCACTTTGTTTACATTACCAACCACAGGGACTCTAACAGCAGCCTTTGGCAAAGACATGTTGCTAAGTACGTTCAGTGCATTTGGTTTCCTTATCAAAATTAGCTCTTGTTATGGATGCAAGAACTGTATGTGCAGATTAAAAAGATTTTGTACTGTGGAATAATTTGGGCCAGGTTTTAACTTTTCTTAAAACAGTTCTAATCTGGTGGGATCTTCTTCACACTTGTAAATAGCCTTTGAAAATAATTAGCATTCTGTGGCAAAGAGACAAAAATAAAATAGCTTGGGCCAGGTTTTCAAAGCACATGTACATTTTTGTATGCCCTCTCTGTTTAAGAACTTCAAATACATGATTTTGACTACTCATCAAAAAAACAAGGAGAGGAATGGATGCTTGCTTCATGTTTTTAGAATTAGCACCTCGGAAAGTTACATATTCTATTACCTTCGTTAGGGATAAAACCATTGAGAAGTATGACAGCTGAGGTTTTCCTTGCTGTTTGTAGGAACACAACAGCATAGCACAGTACCACCACTGATAATTGTCTCAACTGTATTATTTAAACCTATCCAAACCAGAAAATTTGCTGCTTTCTACTAAAATTTAAACTACCTTGATCCCATAAACTCAATACTTACCTCACATGATTTTTCAAACTGCAGTGATGGTGACTTTTATATCTAATACAAGAGAAGCCTGGATTGTTTATTCGATTGCACTTAATTTAGGAGGCAAAGTAGTCATTACTTCATCCAAGCCAATAAACATCTAATTTTACTAACTGAAAACATAAGTTAGATTTAAGGAAGTATTTAATATTTAAAAAAAAAGAAATCAATGAACTTAATGGAGTGAAACATTCGTGTTTGTGCTCAAAATATTGAATAATAGTAGAAATGACCACCAAGCTGAATTATGGACTGGAGTTCTTATGAGATCCTTCTAAAATAATTTCTAAGTGGTTACAGAACTCTTGGAAAAATACATATTCATGGACCTACTTTGACGCTAAATTCTTTCCTAATCTGACTGAAATTACAAGAAAATTTCTACAACTGATTAATTAATTTCTGTTAATGAGTCTCCAAAGTCTGCATTAAACTGCAAATCATAAAATAAATGCAACATCTTTCCTTTCTCAGTGAAGGACTTTGATGATCTTTCATGATCTTTCATGATCCAGGAAGTAAAGTCCCTAGATTAGGGCAGGAAAACTGTAGGCTAAGCATCATGCACCTCTGTAAAAATGCAGTTAGGAATGTGGCTCGAACATTTTATCCAACTATGCTGCTATTATTTGAATTTCAACAATAAGAAATGTCTGAAGCAGGAATGAAAGGTGTCCATCAGTTTACAACAAAGCTCTTGAAGAACCTAAGGGACTTATATTAGCTAGTTATCTAAAATTTCTCAGATGTCAAGTTCAATGGCAATAAGCCAATGCAGCTCTGAAGAAACCAGCTGAGCAATGCTGATTTTTGCTAGTAGAACTCAGACTCCACTGGGGGGTTTGAAAGTGGAGAGAATTAATTTATATAATATATTGTCAAATCAGATTTGCAAAGCCTGCTGTTTTTGTAGTGCTGTTTCCATAATTTCCAATTTTTTGGGGGATGTGTATTTCAACCATGAAAATTAATTCTAGAGTTAATGCTGGCATAAATAGCTGACAAGTCTATTTTAAAAGTTTCATTTGATAAAATGGCTTAAGTAAACTCAATATTAAAGCAGCACATAAAAGTGTGATTTGAGAGGCTTTGTAATTCTTTCCCTGATAAAATAACTTTGTTTTAAGGAGTAAGAGTTGAGAGAGTGTTAATGGGACCTAAGCATGTTTTGGAAATAACAGTAAGCAGTAATTCACTGGCATTTCCCTGTGTGCCATTTGAGGGTGGATCAGCTCACACTGCAAGCTATGAAGTCACAGCCACTCCAGACAATCAGCTACGTCTATCTACACTGTGTGATGACTGTGCCAGTTACGTTGCTCTGGGCAGAGGCCCAAAGCCTGGAGTTCCCTCTCTATGGTCGTGTTTTCCTGCTAACAGGTTGGAAAAAGACGCATGTAAATGCTGAACGTGTTGCAAATGGTAGTTGAGTTGGAATAAACTGAGATCGCTGTACAGGAGAACATGAGCTGAAACAAAGAACCGCCAAAGAGGAAAAAAAAAGGCATAATTCAGAGGGAAAATAACTACAACAGAAATATGTAAAAAAATACCCATATGCAGTTTGATTTGTGGGAAAGCTTGAGCAGGGACCATTTTCGTTTTGGCAGAATGGATCCTACTTGACGAAATCACCAGAGAACAAAGAAGAATTTTCATGACCTCCTGCTCAACAAGAGGCCCCATAGCCACAGAAATCTATAGTTTTCATTGCAACGGAACATTGCACAATGCACTGCATGGTGCAAAAAAATCATGCTTCTTGAGAGAGGAAAACATTTCGTAATGATCTGTCTGCAACATTTGGTTAACTCTTTTGCTCTGAAGAATTAAATGTAGGAACCTGATATTCTAAATTTAGAAAAATATTTAAAGGTTTTCTTAAAGAGAAGATGCACTTTATTTCTATGTTTATGTGCTCATAACCCCATTTTAGAACATATTTTTAGTTCTCTTCTGCACTTAATCTGAAGCATCTTCAAATATAACTGTAAGTTTATACAACCTATATGGAAGTATATAGCTATCTAAAAATATTTACTTTATAAACAAAGATACTGAGGCAGGTAGGGTGAGATTTTTCAATGTGATGCTACTTCATTTCAAACTTTAGACCCTGAGGGCCTTGCTGTTCATAAGTTCACACAAGTAAAGCTTTCATTAACTTACAGAGCCTTTGTGTTCAGCACATTTAAGCATCTGTCTTAGCTGCTCCTAGAAACCAAGGTTTTCGAAATCAAGTACATAATCCAATATTTCTTTGTCAAACATGAGGCGTAGGTCCCTGCAAATTAAATTATAAGCAACACATATTACTGTCAACTATACCAGCCTCTAATACCACTAACATAAATTTTAATTAATTTCCATCATCCTCATACCTGATCTCTTCCTTTCCAAATCCTCCAGCTGATCCTCTGCCCCTCTAAATTTCATCTTAAACCTGATGCAAAATTGTGTTCAGTTTCCAGCAAGATCTTTTTCCTAACGGTAGTATTAATCCACTCTTTGAATACAAGAAGGTTCCAAGTGGTTTTTTCCTTTTCAGAAGAAGATATCTTAAAAGCAGAAGGCCAGGATCCTAGCTCAGGTCTCCCTCTCCTGTCTCTTTCTCACATGGAAAAGTAAGTAGCTCTTGTCTTTTTGTCTGCATCAGTTGATGACTGCCAGAATAGCTCCTGGAGGCCAGGGGCATCTGAGCACACTGACTTGGAACTGTATTGACTTCAGCCAGCTTGGAGAGTGGGGAGCCACAAAAGCTTTAAAGCTCTCACTTCCTTTTCCATTTTCAAGTCCTTTGCCAAGGGCTGTGCATTTAGTCAGGGGAATCTAGCCACAGGAATCAGAAATCTATTTAAAGAAGTACATTCTTGAAAGGATAGTGATCCAAATCTGACTTTAACTCAAGCACAATTTGAAGTTTGACTTAACCAGGGTCCAGATCTATAGAGCTTTAGATAAACAAACCAAGCATTAATACCTGCTATGATGGGGTGAACAAAGTGCTTTATTTGAAAGTGTAAATATGTTAGTTCTGCTGCTTTTGATTCAAAAAGAGTTTACAGGTATTTGCTGTTCCTGGAATTAATCTTCTTTGGGTTTGTTTAGAGGCCAGACTGGGAACTTCAGGAAGAAATCCTCACATCTACAGCCTTCCTTTCTAGTCTCTGGGGTACTTCCTTTTCCCCTCTTTTCAAGAGGGAAAAGAACAGCAAAATTTGTTCCACTACGAAGTTATCTCCACTCACAAGCTTGGACTGATAATCCTAAAACACCAAACTCATGCTTAAAGTGTTCAAGTGCCCTCAGTTTTAATTCTAGCCAGATATCTGTAAAGTTTTTCAAACTACTTTGATAACTAATTTTATAATATGATTATATAAATAAAATTTTAAACTCCACAAAGTTTACAACTTTCCTGCAGTTAAATTGAATATGATAGGACAAATTCTTAGACACTAGATTATGTGTGCAATGAATCTCAATGGGATTAGTCCTGACAAATACAAGATAATGTTTTGTTATGTTAATATTGCTTAACAATTTGAAGTATGTAAAATACTGATCATTCTTTATATAAGTCTTTCAAAATTTAAAGAAGAAAATTATATTGTTAAATGAAATTATCTTTTTGGATTTAGTAATTCCTAAAATCCTGGGTTTCCCCTCCAATCATTTTCATTTCAATGAAAACAAATATTAAATCAGAAAATTCACTTTAGTTTATAAATAAATGTAACGCCACCTCCCTGTCAGAATCAATACCAAAGTAATTGTGTGTGGATTGCTTCATTTCAGCGCTTCACTTGGAAAAAAAATAATAAATCTGCAATAAATTTGTTCTCAAAAATTAAGTAACATGGTCTTTCCCTACTGTATGTCATCAGTTTTCAGAGTGTTACAGAGACACAGGTTTTTTGATTAAATGTCAAGACTGATGGAGTTCAAACACACTGGGTAATGTAACAAAACAAAGAGCAGTGAAACACTAATGACTGGCAGTAGCATTAGCACAGATTTTTATAGAAAGGGGTCATAAAGCTGACAAGCTGCAACTCACTAAGACCAGTTGTTTGTGGGATTTCAGGTAATTAAGAAAAATTTTACAAGTCCAAATATATTTCCAGTGCAGATGCCGGGGGAAAGCTTCTTGAAATTTACATCATCAGGGTTTTTTGATGAGCCAGCTGGCTACTGATTTCTTTCACTTATGAGGGTAATCTCATAAGTAACCACACTTAGATTAAAAACTTCCTGTATGGTTATTTAAGGGAAAGGTTACAACATTGCAATTGCCTATGCCTTGCTTGTCTATCATTTTCATCTCCTTAGTTTTTCTAATCAGTCTTTTTCTTCATATTAAAATGACCTCACTAGGACAGTGCATAAATTTGGCTGTACTGGATTAGAAAAGTCTTTCAGAGTGATTGACTTCAGTGGTCATTATCTTCCAAGTCTGAACTCCTCTCTCAGCAGCCCCACCTACCTAAGGTGAACATGCTCAGGGATAACTGAAGAGCACTGCAGAAACTGGACCTACCTCATTATTGTCCTGCATCCTATTTTTCCCCTGTCTAGAGGCACATAATTATTTTTCCTCAGTTTCATAGACAAAAAGAAATTCTGGGCTATAATGGCCAAACAATATGCAAAGTGATTTCTTCAACAGCTACAGTAGATCAAGCAGAAGTTGGCATACAACAATTTTATTGAACAAATTAAAATGCACAGGCTAAGGTACAAAATCTGCAAGATCTAAAGGTAGTTTGAAATCAATACACATAATGAAAAGTCATTATATAGTCCATTCCTGAAAGTAGTAAGGATTCCTTCCATGTCCTTCGCACTCCAAATTTCTTGAGCTATTTTACACAAATTCAGGAAATTTTTGTGAATCCCAGTGTGTGTAGTGCACTTGCTGTAAATACTAAAATGGAATAATCATTTCTGGATTGTTTAAAGTTCACCAACGCAAAAATACTGGCTGAAAAACACTGGTAATGGAAAGTGTAGAGTCTCTCTTACATTCTCTCCAAAGTAAAATGAAGAATGCAAAGCCAAATAGGATTACCATCAGTCCTCTCTACTGCAATCCATCAACCACTCAAAAGCAAATACCATTTCCAATGGATATTTTATAGAAGAAAATTAGTTTTAAAGAGAAACATGACTTGCAACATTGCCAAGTTAATACACTGTTCCGGGACACAGCCATGTGCTGCAGGGTCTCACGTAAAACAGGAAATATTTGGCTACAGCCTTAGGCCATGATCCAGAAATCTGATCCATGTGTGTACACTACACAGGCTGGAACTTCTGCACCAGTTGGATTAAATTGCATCAGACTTCTGCACCCTTTAAGAGAAGACATGGAAGCAAGTGGTGGAATGTGGGTAGGGGAATGGGGGAGGAAAGGTACTTTTCAAGAGTGATGAGCATTAAGGAGATTGTACAGCAGATGGGTTGAGATGCTTCAATAGAGGTTAAGGGCTCTGTAAAGGGGCTCTTTCACTTTCTTACCATACCTTGCACAGGGATCCCCTCTGATTTCTCAAGTTCTCTGAGATATGAGATACCACCTCAGACTTCTTATGTCACATAGCCCCCATTCTCCATCCCTGAAGCAACCTCTGCTTTCCTTTTTTCCATTTTAGTTTTGTACAGGAATGGGTTGTACTAGACCTTGACAGACTGCTATCCTCACTGAAAATTTCTTACCCTTACACCAGCAGCAATGAAAGGAGGGCTATGCAAACAGAAAATGACAACCATTTCTCCAGGTACGAGTAAAGCCAGGAGCCTCAGGTGCCAAAGCCTGTTTCCAGTTACTCCAATAGAAGTATCAGCTACTTTGTAGCCCTATTAGTAATACATTTTGCCATTACAGTAAAAAACCCAGTCCAAGTATGCTCACTTTCCTAATTTGTTATTGTTTTAA
Organism: Bombycilla garrulus; assembly: GCA_013400315.1. Lineage (NCBI taxonomy): Eukaryota > Metazoa > Chordata > Aves > Passeriformes > Bombycillidae > Bombycilla > Bombycilla garrulus. The sequence continues at coordinate 479,283 of VXBU01004727.1, read as the reverse complement.
AGATTCAGTTCTAAACACTAGCAAGTGAAGAAAACCAATACTCATAATTTTACCCTTCATGTTTGAGTTACTCTGCGCCTGTCTTGCACGATCTAGGAAACAGTGCCTTGTAGTGCAAATTGTTTACAGGACTCCAAGATTTTCAGCCCCTCTCCAATGTGCTTTGCAGAAGACAATTATATGAACTTGTGTAAAACAACTGATACTTAAGTGTAAGGGTTCTTTATGTCCACCTAATCGTTACTTTTGATAAAAATACAATACTGCAGCAGAAATTAATGAATCCAAAAAAGGTCAAATGGTTACCCCAAATGCTTTTTCTCTTCAATAAATTAAAAACATGAAAATGCAGATAAAAGGTAACAAGTGGCAAGTGAACAATTCATAAAAAACCCAGAATAACTATAAGAATACAGGGGGAAACCCTATAGTGTTTTCTGCCAATATTTTAAAAATTCTTCTAATACATGTTGCAACACTTGCCTATAATTTGGCTAAAGGGGATGGGCTTTGGTATTCATCTCTGCTGCACTTAGGATTCATAAAGCATTCCTGTGATGAAGTTTTAGGTCCAAATTCCTCAATGACCCAATCTAATAATACTTCTGATTCATAATACACAGGATGTATTTATTTTGCACAACCCCACCACCCACTGATTCAATAAGGAGAAGCAGAAAGGAGGCCTTTTTTTTACAATGTAGTGTAGCAAACAGCCAGAGAATTTGGTCAGAAAACAAAAATCTCAGTGCTTCTTTAGCCTGAGGGGTCTCAAATTATAGTTTTGATCTTCTGGAAGGGACTAAACTCTTAGGCTACATATGTTTAACAGACACAAGAGTATTCTGTGGCCCTTCTCTTGAAGTTGAGTTGACATATATAAAGGAACACTGAATTCTGGGCTCAAAACCAGAAAAAGAAAGGTAGCCAAACTAGCCAAGTGGGTTGATTGCTCCCACCTGTTTAAGCTGCAAGTATTAAGAAAGCCAAGTCACCTAACCCAAGTTAGACTAGAAAGTACACTAGAAACTAAAGACATGGGTAAGGAATTATGTTTGAGGAAGATGTCTGTAGAGTGTCCTTTTTTCACTGTCCAGGGACTGTAACTGACCTATGGGAGTTTTTCTGTTTCTTCTAATCCTGGGGAAGTGGAATGTGGTCACATGAAGTTAACCCTCTGTTTGTTACTGAACAGATGCTCATGTCCCTGAATTCTGCCCCAAAATAACTTTCTGGAAGTGTATCTACATTTGTAATTTGGTTTTTTAATGCACTTTCACTGCACTGGATTTTCACTTTCTCAGGGTGCAATACAAGTGCCATTGTGAGGAACTGCCAAGAAACCAGTAATAAGATAATTTGTCTAACAAAGCCAGGCATTTCTTAGCTCAGCTTCAGTGAAGAAACAACTTGCCACACGAGCAGCTGAACCATTCTGTGTCAACAAGATGGAATGTAACTTATTTCATGCTGCAGTGTGCATTAGAACAGAAATCAAGGCATGATTACTGCTTGGTGTGTGGGTTTGTTCAGGCATAAGAACAGCAGTTTGAGAGTGTGCCATGATGGAAAACATCTGGCCCATTTGGGCCTTCACTTGAATGGCCAACCTGGATATGTCCACCGACAATAAACCAGCCAGTCACTCTTTTCATGATCACCAGCTTAATATCTGCTGATATTTATTTAGGAAACCAGTTAAACCTGAGAGATGTAGGCTCTGTGTAAAGAGAAGCTATTCTCAAGAAATTTCACTGTCTTTTTCTGAATATAACAGATCTAAAAATCACAAAACTAACACTTTTTGCTGTCAGACATAAGGCATGCCATGATGATGCTTGGGCATAGGATTTTCTAAGCCAGTAAGAAGAGGATACTCTGCAAGAAAAGAAATAGAAGAGTTTGTACAGGTTTTGATTCATTTTTCCCTCCAATATTGCCACATAATTTATAGGATAACCACAGGCAAGAAATTTTGATAGTTTTTTTGACTGAAGGAGACAGCTCCATGCAGGAATTAAAACAGAAGAGCAAAGTATGTAGCTAAGAACAAAACTAATTTTGAAGCAAAGATAAAGCCTCCCAGTCCTAGACAGAGAAAGAGAACCTAATAGCTGGGCACTTGGCTATTTTTTCTTTATTTTCTTTTAAACTATCGTTTAGCATTCTTCCAAAGTATTCCACTCTCTTCTTGAGTGACAAATCAAAATTGTTAACAAAAAAAATAAAAAATCAGATAAGAAAAGAACATATCTATATTCTTCTGCAATATTTAGCAATTTTATGAGAATACAGTCAGATTGCTGACTCTCTGTAGCTGGGTTTCCCATCACAGTGCAGCTTTCTATTGCATTTCCTACTTAGTACTTCAAATCATTACTTGAAGAAGAGATCTAATAAAGCTTTGATCATTTGCCCATGCTGTTTATTGTTACAAGGTTTTCTTATTAGTAATACTCAGTGCACAAATTTTACACATATTTTGAATACTATGTTTAGTCTGACTTGAATTTTAAAAATACAAAGTAGAGATAAAAATAACTAGTGATACTGTCACATCTGAGATGCACAAACAGAAGCATCCCCTTCAGAGGGAGCTAAGAGAGGAGACAGAATCATTTATCCCACTGCACTGAAATAAAGCAGATGTGTTTTCAGTTAGTAATGCTGTAACTTAATGTAACTTTTGGCATGACATCTGAAGTGCCAATGTGCTGTGTTCTGCTTCACAGCCACCCCCACCCCACTAGATACCAGAATGAGTCCTGAGAGAATTTTCATCCTTTATTTTGCTGTCTGCTTTCCTCCCTTCATCATCATACCTTCCCTCTCTCTTCTCCAAAAGGAAGTCTTATAACAAAATCAAAAGACAAACAAACTCTTCCTTACACTAATCACTACATTACAAAAATAAAGAAACACTAAGAGGGGTTTTGTACGATACGAAGAGGAGGCAGGATCATTCTGTTTCACTTTCTTCATGAGAAAAGTGGGAATTAGTAACAACAATAATGAAGAAGCAAGAAAAGAAGAAGCCATTTTCAGCATACGTATTCTATTTCCACAAAAATCCTTTCTAGCATTCCTACCAGCTAATAATACCAGCAGCTGCCTTAACAATGACATTGGTAACAACATATGATGACTTCAAAAGAAGGTTCACAAAAATCTGTTAAATAAGCTCAGTTGTTCTAAAATAGTTTTCAGAATCCTCTGGTACAGCTACAGTCTTGTTTAAAACAAACAGCCAGCCAAGGAAAAACTTGGAAACACACTTTCAGTGGTTATAAGATTGAAGTTTTACTTTCAGGGATCTGAGCCGTTATGAAACAACAAGAGAGTGTTTTTAACCAAACTTGATGCACACAATTTCTTTAGAGTGAAGAGAAAGAGGTTCTTTCACCAGGAAATGCAAGCACTTAAATGAATATTTGCACTGAAAGAAAGCTACTTCGCAAGTAATTATACAGAAAGCAGAAGACAGTAGCCACCTAATCAAGTTGGTGAAATTAGGACCTTTAATTCAGTAAGCTGAACATTCTGTCAGGTTTTCTGTGAGCTGCCGGTGCTTCTGTTTTCAATGTGTCCTGACCACTTTTCTGAAACGTATTTAAACTTTTCTGTAATTCAACATTACTGAAAACTTATAACTAACATTTTGTATACATGAAACATCTTTATATGACAAAGGTTTTGCTGGAAATACTTTAGAAGAGTTAACTCATGAATTTTGTAAGAGAGCTCTCCTTTATAGGCACAGACAGTTAAATGTAATTTGTACAGATCATTAAGACATTGGAATGCTTTAATATTCCTGCAAAGTAAAACGTTTTCTGCCTTCCTATCTTCAGAGTCTGCTGCTGCATAATTTAGCATTTTGCAACTATTTCTTAGAAATGGTAAAATATTATTGTTAAAGAGGTACAGTAGATTATTTGGATAAAAAAAAACAGTTATTATGGTCCATTTCTTTATTTCCAAGGTGTGCCAACAGCAACAAAAAAAAAAAAAAAAGGAGTAATATATTGCCTTACTGGACAGAACCAAAGCACATGCAAAATTCAAGAATGCACAAAATTCAAGCTCTTATGTCACATAAGTCCTGGTCATTAGCTCACTGAAAGCAGTGGAACTTCTACCACTGATTTAACTGAAAAGACGTTTCAGAACTAAATGATAAATTACCTTAAATGTAATTATTTTCTACTTCATGATAGTATGAATAATTATAAAATACCCCAGAAATCTGAGGGAAAATAGCCAAACTCTAATATTATGTTCTTTCTATTATAATTATTGACTGCAGAGGCACAACCAGTGGAAATGTGAATTTTGAAATCCAGCAATATATGGGGAAAAGGAAAAGAAGACACAAGTACAGTTTTTAATTCATTATAAGCAATACTTTGCTGGACAATGCTTCTGCCATTGTTGTTGGTAAGTGAAAGAATTTAGAAATTTGAAAATAGAGAAATAACACTATAGAAAAAAGTAGGATCCGTGGGAGCTTGGCACTGAACCAAAAAGTGTATGCTTATACTAAATGACCAATTACATATGACCTCATTATCACCAAGAGAAATGTGTATGGTACACGCACACTTCATATATAAACTTTGGCAGCACCCTCATTTTTTTTAAGTTCCTGGCCAAAGCTTACAATGAAAATATTTAATGCATAATTAAAGGTCAATCAATGTAACAATACTTACAGGAGTCTACAAAAAGCTTAAAATTGTAGAACTGGCAAGGATGGATAGCTGACATCGTAATTGATCATGAAACTTTCTGATCTCGAGAGATTTCACCAATGCTCTGCCACAAGGAGACTTTTAAGCTCAGCAGTAGATGAAAGCAAGATCATTACCCATCAAACTCTATAGGTTCCAGCTATTGGAAATTCCACCTCAGAGGCTGGAACTCTGGAGTGGAGAGAAAATGCACTCAAGGAATGGCTCCAAAATCATGGAATTTTCATTCTGCTCTTAAGCTGGGACTGGGAGACCAGGCAGAGGAATAAGCAAAATTCAAGCTAAATCCCTGCAGGCAGCAGGGCTCTCTGTGAGAGCTGATTAAAGGTTTACTCTTTAGCTAAAGACCAAGATGAGGATGTACAACAAGAGGAAAATGAGGGAGCTTAAAAGGTGAGGAAAAAAAGAAGCACATTCATTTGGCTTGAGGATTCCTGTTTCTGAAGACAGAAAAGAGTCTCTGTTGAGATTTTTTTGAGAGCAGACAACAGGACAAGTTCTTCAGTTATGTCTGCTGTTTGCTTGCTTCTTAATTCAGGAAAGACTGGAATTTCATTGTTTGATTAAAAACCGAAGTAGACAAAGGTGCATGCCTCCCCAGCAGTGAGAATGCAAAGTCAGGGTTTGGGCTAATTGTCTGGATTAACTTGGTAAAAGTCTGGAAAGCCCTGCTCTTACTAAATAAGACCAAAAAAAGGTACATGGCTATAGGTGGGTTTTTTTACTCATTTTCTTCCTCAGAAACTTATCTAAATGACGGCAACAGAGATCTACTAGCGAATATGCTACGAAGACACTTTAATATCAAAGCATACAATTTCTTTTCAAATATACTATAAACAATTGAACATTCTGACTCTGTCTAACAGTTTAAGATACACAGATATGTACACACAAATTTAAAGGCATTTATTTTATAGAAGTGACTGAGAAACAAATATATTTTATTCAAAATGTCTTACCTTTCAAGAACATTCACATTATTATTTCTTTTTATTTTTTATGAACTCTTATTGTAGGATGCTGAGAAATTGTGAATAAGGAAGAATCTTACAAAGTAAATATGAATCTTACTAAGTAAATATTTGGTATATCAGATATACTCATTCCAAAATAGTTGGTTTTATCTCAGAAGTAATTTTTTTAAGTCAAAATCAGTCATGCCTCATGGGTTTTCTGGGAATTCTTGAGAATGACTTTACTTTTTCAGATGTTTTCAGGATATATGTTCTGCTGTATGAGGGAATATGTATTAATCTTCACTCATATCCTGTTAAATAAAACATTGTGTGACTAAAAGTTATGACCCCATTCTCTGCTCACATCACTGATTCATACAGAGAAATTGCTCTACTGAGTTCTTTCTGTTTTTCTAAAATTATTGAATGCTATCAGCAAACAGCAGGCAGCAAGACTTGGAGCTTCTAGATCTAGTGCAAAACTCATTAAAATTGATTGAATCATCCAGCAACTTTAATGAGGTTTAAGTCAAACCTTTAAAACTCTATTTGCCTTCAACAGTAATTTCCTTATACTGGCTGCAATCTTAAATCATACCTCAAACCTCAAAACCTCATCTCGGGGGACCACCATTTACTTAGGCAGTAGACTTTTTTCCCTGACTGTGTTTCGAACAGCAAATACTGTGGTCGAACAGTGAATAGTCAAATAGTTGGGACTGAGGAGATCTGAAGTTTCCATTATGTATTTACCTTATTATCTTTTTTTTCTTTCCCCCCCCTCCCTTTGGACTATCTGTTGTGGAGACCCAGAATGTCCTTTTGCAGCTGGAGTGTATTAGATGTGTTCTTATTGCGCACCTTGCACTTTAGCATCACTCCAGAAGAATTCATTTGCATTTCTTGTGTTAACTAAAATGTAACAAAGAAAAAAATCAACTTCCTCTTGCCACACACATTCACTCTACATACTAAAGCAGGAGGAACTCTCCCTTTTGCTCCAGTAAATACCTTGAAAAGTAACATGTTGTGATAATGCTAATTTCCCACCATTATACTTCTGGAACATCATATTTAGCCAAACTCAGAGTTCTGAAAGATAGGAGTTATAGATTTAAGGTAAAAACAAAAAAAACCCAACTATTGTCTACTGCTCTGTTGGTATATTAGAAAAATTAATATGTGTTAAAGTCACAAATATGGTATCCTCTTTGTAAAGTCAAAGGGATTGTAAAATTTCAAACATACAAGGCACAGTGCATATGTAGCATCCATGTGGGGCTGTAGTTCCACGTAGTGAGACAGCTGTGTTTGGATGGGTTGTATCACCTAAAAACAAATATGATGATAGCTTGCCATAGATTGATTTAAGTATATGATTATAAGAAGTAAAGACTGAGATAGTCAAAACACATTGTTAAAAATGTGAGTTTTGCTGAACTCTGTAGTTTTGAGAGAGGCAGGAATCTTCTAGGCAACTTCAATTCTTATTAAGCTGTTATTTAATTTCCAATGTCAAAACCAGAAATGTTCTTGGTGGCATCAGCATCTAGTTCCCCGTTTTTGTTGACATACAGTTGTGCTGCTGAACAGGCAGCAAAAGGTACAGCATGTTTTACACTCTCTCTCATCCAAACTGTACACCTGGAGTACCAGAAAGCAGAATTGAAATGGATTTTGAAATGTTTTGAGGACAGTCACTTGAAAGGAGGTGAAAGTAGAGAAAAGTTTAGGTTCATGAACTGAATTTTTTATTCCATGGTATTTAACATAACTAAAATATATGAGAATACTTAAGATTTTCTCTTTTTTTTCTCACCTTCATCATACTCTCTGCATCCTTCTGTCTGTGCAAGGGGGACCCTCTTTTTCCTCCAGTCCGAAACCGCTACTGCACTTTTTGAGCATACATGATAAGGGTTAGGTTGCTCATGCAGTCAGTCTAACCTGTATCTTTAAAAGTAGATTTGTAGGTGGTCACAGAATGTAAAATTCTGTTGTCCTTTAANCATTTTATAGTAAGGTAGAAAAATACCAGCTGCCAGAATCCTACTGATTTTCTAAGGTATGTGAAAAGTATGTATTCAAAACTATTTTCACATTTGACTTATAAATGTGCATGTGCTTCTTGAACTCACGTTCTATTAGTTTCCAGTTTATATTGTATCCTTAGAAATGGTAAGGTTAGAGATAAGATAAAGTTTTTTCATAATTCATGCAAATTGTTTAATTTAATTTCTTTTTTTAGAGTAAGTAGTTAAATTTAGTCATCATTTACTCTTACTATAGGACTTTTTAAAATGCCATTAAAGAAAAATACTCTAAAACACTCACCTTGGACTTGACTTTCTTTCTTCAGGGGAAATATCATAGGTTCTAAACTCTTACAAGTGTTTAAAGAAACAAATATTGTAATGCAAATGCATACAAAATATAAATATAAATGTCCCATTACAAGAAAGTGCAGAAAAATACTTTGGATTAAACTAAATACTTTCTTTTGATGTGACTGGATCCAGTAGGCAAAGCAATTTAAGACAGTTTTGGAATGTTCTGTTTTGAAATAGCTGGAATAAAATTAATTTAAATTCTTAAAGGTATTTTCTCTCTAAAAGAAGCTAAAAGTCCTTGTAAGTTTTCCCAAAGCATGCTACTTTTGATAAATTAGATTTTTCCATTTAATTATTACACCTAACTCCTAATATTAATTTAACAATAATAAGTTTGTGTTTATACAACCTTCCATCCCAAAGTATTTTATGTTTTTTGCTTACTGAACTTGTGTATATTTCCATAATTTGTGCCTTTGAGCCTACACTGAAGCCTTATTTGCATTTAATAACCCTAATGTCCATTCTGATTTCAATCTCTGCTAATATTCTCTTTGAAGATCAGAGTACCAGGCATTTCCTTTAATATTATGTTTCCAATATCTCTCTGAGAGAAGACGTTACTGAAATCTTATACCACTTGTCAAACCTGAGCATTTCTGTGTTGATTATACACTCAAATACCAATGCTAGCAGAATCAAAGATGCAATCTTTATCTTTAAGAATGGCAAACACAGATCAGAAGGCTTTTCTAAGCACACAAAGCACATCAGTGTTATTTGATGAAGGATATCAGCTTTTGTATACAGAAAAACTGCTGAACTTCATGATAGATTATGTATTGACCGTGGTTTCTTTTCTGAATAGCTATATATATAAATTAATAAAAATTAAAGGTAACATCATTATGACATATTTTGCTTTTCAAGTAATTTGATTGCAGAACTAATGCTAAAAGATTGTATTCTCAGGCAAAAATTACAAAAGCTATAATTTATACAGCAGAAAATGTTTTGTAGACAACATTTTGTATTTGCAACTCAGAAGTCTGCATCTGTAATATAGTTAAGGCATGCTATTAAAATCTATTTAACGCATCAGATTATTTTCAATTGCGCATAATGATGAATGCTAGAATTTTTATTCTCTTTAAAAAATTTGAGTGCAGTAAGAGACATCAGATATGCTAGTTCTGGTGTGATTTGAGCATTATACATGGAAATTCATTCCTCCCATCATCACTTCCATGACTTCTTACTAAAGCCAGAAGATGAGACAAATCCCATACTACCCTCACAGTATCTGTTTTTGCTTGCCTGATAGTTTACATCAGCTACACTTCCGTGCCTGTTAATATTTACCAATTACTGATCAGATAGTCAGAACCTCAGAACCTCAAAGAATTCAAGGGCTGAATAAGATGCTGAGATCATCAAAGCTACTGCACTGCCTAGAGACAGAATGAACTATCCTTATATCATTTCTGATAGATTCTTGTCTAACTCTCTGTCTAGATAATAAAGGGATTACACTCTATTACCAAGCTTTCTCTTTCTGATCTCAATTATCTTTAGTATTAAAATAAATAATTGGATCCTAAGAAATAATCTGTAGATCATTACTTCTTGCACTGCCCTTCACAAATGTGGGAAAAGATTCTAATTCTCTTTCACAGCAACTTTGTATTGGTTACACTATTACCAGATTTCTTTTCTTTCTTTCTCTGAACAGAAACTTCAGGTTTTTCTGGTTTGCCTTTTAGCTCATGTTTCTAAGACCTAAGAACCTCATTGCTCACCTGTAGACACTGACTGGCCGCCATCTTTCTACAAGCATGATATGTACAGCTGGATACAGTATTTTACCTGCAGCTGTTCTGCTCATGCTTTCTGCATTAACCTCTTCAGCTTCTACTGAGAAGAGCAGAATTTTTCACATCTTGTGGGGCAGGATTCTGTTTTCACATCCCAGCAGAATCTTTGCCTTTTTCAAACCCAAATGATGATGCTGAATAACACTGGTAGCAATTCAAAATAACTCCTTTGTCCTTTTCAATACAACTGACGCTTAAGTATCCCTTTCCCTGTGTTCTCGCAATTCTGTAATCTTACATTACACTTATCTTGCGGTTACAAGGTAACATTGTACCTTACATTTCTTCACATTGATTCAAACAATTTCTTCTAACACAGCTCAAAACTCTATGAAAACCACTTTGCTCTTCAGGTGGCTCTGATAAGTACTTGGAACCGTGAGGCCTTACACAGCCTAGTTTTCATATTGGAACACTACTGACAATATTGAGGAGTAATTTTGGATTTAGCAGTTTTTGCAGCTACTTTTTGTTGATATGCTACATAACAAGAAATCCTCTGTCACTGGTGTACAGAAAACCTTTGCGTGTCTACTTACTTTAAGGCATAAAATGCAGAGCACTTCATGTGAGGCTTTTTGTTCTGAAGTGGAAAATTCTCCTGTGGTAAATTTGAACTCTGGTTTTTGTCCTTCTTCCAATTGAAATACGTGAATTATTACTGAAAAGGAGTTGTACCTTCTTTGTAAGACCAACCCATTAATACACATATACATTGGACAAATAATATTGCAGGAGTAGAAAATGCTAAACCTTCTGCTTCAAAAAGGAATTTAATAAACACCTGTAAAAACTTCAATTACTTTTTGGCATAATTCAGGAAAAAAAAAAAAAGTGTTTCTCTTTATTGCTTAGTCTTCTACAGACAGTCATGTTGCTTGCTGCACTCTGTTCCTGTTGCTGAATTCTGGTGAAATATGACTTTTTTCCTCTTGGAGGAAGTATTACTACAAGATGCTATTCAATGAGCTGCAATTACCTGCATTGTTAGGCAAGTAGCAGGTTTGTCTATAGCCAGTTTCTTCCTACTGACATCTCAAAAATGCCCAAGTAAGAATGACCTGCATGCAAGAACCAAACTGGATAAAAGTAAAGCTTTACAATACAGTTGAAAAAGGGAAATTCTCCCTTGGAAACCCCACAGTACCTAAATTCATTTCTCTGTATTTATGAAGTTTCACTCAAGTTTTATGTTAATTTGCCAGCATCACATTTAAATATAAGATATTTGTAAAATTTTCAGTTCACCTCAAATTTTACTGAGCAGTTAGCAGACAATATTTTATAAATCTATCACAACAATTGACAAGATGTCAATTATGAAGTCATCACATGAGGTAAAAAAAAAACAAAACCACAACCCTGCTTGTTAGGAGGTGAAAACAAAAGGTAGCCATTTAGGGGGAGGGTTGATTATATGCTATAATGAACTCGTCTACAAAACAAAAAATAATTCCCCAAAGGCCAGAGACTCCCCACTTTTTCTTCAGTTTCTCTGGGAACCAATTACATCCCTTGAGTGTGCACTCAACCTGTTTTCATCCTTTTCTAAGTTCTGATCAGCTTGGTTTTTCAGCAACATGACCATGCATGAAAACATATCATCATCTAGGTGTAAATGGCAAAAATATTTGTGTACAAAATTTATGGTATCCGCTCTGGTACATGGTGGTCTTCTGCTTTCTTGGAAGCAGACTAAATGTGGACTCCATAGGGAGCTTGGGAACCATTACTACCTGCCCCACAGTGATCCTGATCAGCACTGTCTGCAAACACCGGCCATGGGAACAGCTGAATTGACTGCATCATTATTATTACTCATTCAGATCATCTAGAGGCACTAAATTTGCCTACAGCTAATCATTAGAACTGTAAGATCCTACCACTGTTAACTGTTCCTCCTTTCAATTTGGCAAATGTGTTATCCTAGCTCCCTGACAGGCAGCTTCCTATTCCTGATTGGAGAAGGGGAATCCCACAGTCCTTGCTGGAAACATTAGCTTCCCTTCCCTCTCACCCTCATATTAACTGAATAGAAACAGGAGACCAAGCCTATAAGGCACAGCTTATAGAATCAAAATTTAAAATCTAATTAGTTTACACTCTGAAGACAAACTGAAAGGCATCCACAGAATAATATGATTCATGTCCTTATACAAGTGCCAAACGACTAATCTGCCTGTAGATTATATTAGTAGTTATATTAGTAGTTATACGGGTAAAAATACTTATCTCCTGCAGTGTTTCAATATAGTTATTTTTTCCCTACTCTGGGTCACAGAAATAAAGGGTGTAAATCCACAAATAGAAGATAATGGTAAAAATATGGTAAAAAATCAGTCTTGTCAATATTTAATATTTAAACTCTCAAAACCATCTCGTTGCAGACATTTAAATGTATGTGGTATCAAATCCCTCTGTCTCTTACAGTTGTACACATGTAGTGTTCCACGCTTGAAATTTATAAAAGATTTAAGGCAGTTATGTGAAAATACCGTGATCATGTGATACTGCTGTTTCCAATTCTTCCCCTGTTGGTTGACAATAAAGGGGATTTTATCTCTAATTAAGAAACAGTTAAACATCCCCCCTCCTCAAACAAATAAACGTCAGTCAGTTGTAATCTTATCTTTTGACTTGTTCTTTTGTGACATAACCAGATGTGAATAGCTGCACAGCAGCAAAGAACTCAGACTAGGCAGAAAGAAAACTCAAAAGTCTCAGAATTCTCCAAAAGCAAGTGAGTGTCCAGACTCAGTTACTAAGTAAACTCTATGCTTCTTAAGTAAAGACTTATTACAAATGGCTTGTGGTTTAATCTTTTAATTCCATTGCTCCATAAGTTTCCTTGTAGGTTCACTGAGCAAGGAATTCAACCTAGCTATTTGGAGCCCTTTATTCTAAAAGGGGCTGGGTATGGAAAAATTGTTAGTACTGAAGCTCCTAGAAGAGATTGGAAACTAACCACCAAATTTATGTGACATAAAAGCCATTATCTTTCAGGGATTCACATTTACAATCAGATGCTTGCCATAGGAGATGCTTCCTATCAGCAAACATCTGTGGAATGTACTCAAGCAGTTACAGCTAAACATAGAAATTTGTGCCACCAAGTGCAAAAAAAAAAAAAAAAATGGCAAGGAGAAAATAACCTTCACATTTCACATTTTTGAAGATGTTTTATATATACAGTGCATGGCTGTAAAAATCACAGATTTGTGTGCTTCAAATTATGCATACACACATTTCTGATTGTTCTAATAATAATTAAAACTTAGATTATAAATTAACTCAGAATTAAAGTGAATCTGACTTAACATAAGCTGGTATTATTAACCAGGCTTGGTTAACACCCTGAAGTTAACAGTTATATGTCGAATAACATAATCAAGGTGGGTAAGATACATGAAAGAGAAGCTTCTACCTTGTGATTTCTTGGGGAATGAATATACAGGCAATAGCCAGAGGCCAACCACAGGCTGGCAAGAAGGAACCAACAATTTCTGGTTTTGATGTGATGTTTGAAATATATATAGGGAAGTTAGTATGTTCTTTGTGTAAATCTAGAATATTTTACTGATTTACATATATTTTATTTCCATAAAACTAAGGTTTTTAAATTTGAACAAAATGAATAACGATATGAAAAAATATGTGACAGCTATCCCAGCTGTTTAAGTCTTTAATAATGAAAACATAAGTACTGATGTATTTTATATGAAGGATACTTTAGCTTTATCCTAAAGCTGTTTCAGAGACAAAACAACATAGGTTGAACATCAATATATTACATGATACTTCTTAAATCATATTTACTAAAATTTTATATTGCTATAAAATATTTATTTAGTATATTAAATTATTTATTAATATAAAAATAGAATATTTTAAATTTTGAAACTTTTTAATCAGTAAAGAAACAACAAGCCCTACAGACTACAAGGAAAAATTAGATTTTTATGGTCTCCCTTGAGTTTCTGATTTTTTAAATACCATGCCATAAATGTAAGCAAAGTGACTTTGCAAGCCTAATTTTATCCAAAAAAATTATGTTTGCCCATTGCCAGTATCCTCAATGCTGTAGTGGCCAGTCATGAACACATAATTCCATGTCACAGATACACTGTACACCACTGAATCATTTGGAGTCAGCATAGCTAATTTTTCTCAAGAGAAAAATCCCATTCATGCAAGAATTTAGAATATGTTTTCATTTCAAAGTAAATCCGTATCCTTATTTTGGTGTGGCTCTGCCTAGCCATGATTTGCATTACATCACTTAACCTCAAGTTAGCGAGTTCCATGGAGCAGGTTTCATTTGATCAAATCTGGCACAGTCAGAACATGGGCTGGTCTGTCTGAACAGTGGGGCATTACCTTCCCTCAGCTAAACACTGCATGCCCAGGGGAACACAGAGCCTATTCAAGAATTTTACTGGCAAAAAGTGTAGAAAACTTTTTTTAAATGTGGGTCACTGTCCTTCTCAGAGTACATGGCATATGCTTGCAGAGTTCCCAGTGAAATGCACACAGGTGAACACAGCACATCTAAAGTAACTTTGATATAAATTTAGGGTTCACACCTTAAGGAAACTGGTTGATGTGTTCATATGCGTCAGCAGTGACCTGAGGTAACACTAAAGTGCTGATACTCATTATAATGAAGCACATTTCCACCCTCTCATCCAAACTTTCAGAAGATAATCTCGCCCACCTTCTCCTTTAATGTCATCTTCAACCACTGAAGATAATTATGCAACCTTCTACTCAAGTGTAGAAAAGTATTCTTCTAAAAAAGTGGAACTCTTACATGACATGTTATCTTGCAAGATACTTTTAGCTATTAAGTTTTTTCTTAGCCACAGTGCCAGTATTAAGTGCATCTTTGAATCAGCAGACACTGCTGGTTTTGGAAAATCTGATTATGGAACATTACTTCTGCTAAATGGTGGTGAAACACTTTAAAAATCTATGCTCTATTTGCACAGTTGAGTTGAACATGATGGAACAATCCACCGCAGTGTTCAGGGATTGTGCAACTGAACCACAAAATGCATGGCAAAGGCTATAAATTCTTATTTATCTTCTCAACAAGTGGCCTTATTTTGACTCCTTTCTGTCAGTTTGAAACAGTGACTTTTCCCCCTCAAAATGATGGCACCTAAGACACAAGGCTGTATTATTTCACAGGTGTTCATCATAGCAAATAAAAAGAAAAATTATGAAAATGTTTTTCATTAGATCTTCTCAATAAGTATATTAAATTAATGATTGTGCAATTCTAAGAGAGCTCGACAACTTAATTTATCAAATACCTATGATGTTTTGCAAATAACATTTATCAAATACGTTATTTATATGTGAACTTAAGGAAGGAGATCAGCTTTTTATATTACTATATTTTTCTTCAACTCAAGATTGTAAAGCACTGAGCAACATTATCCCCAGTTTATGAGAGCTAGAGTTGGAGCATTCTGAAGGGAAAATGGCTTGAAAAGTCACAAGGCAATCCCAAAACCTGAATCTTCTAAACCTCAGTTTTTGTGACCAGAATATCTCCATTGGTTCCTGTGACAAAATTAAAGGCTACATTTATCAAGTGTATTGGCTATACCAAGCTTCACAGGGCTCATGAACTCATGCGAAGTTCTGAATTTATGAAAGTTTATGGATGTATTAGTGTTAACCTCAATTTATCACTTAGTTATAATCCCTTTCGCTTAATCACGTGAACCTCTCATTAGAAAATTAGTTGTCTTCCCTTTCTAATCATGAAGTCAACTGTTCTTTGCTAATGCATTTCAAGTGTATTTTCCTAAACACTGACTAAAGTCCTCCAATATCTTTCCTAAATATAGGTTTCAGCAATCAGCTGTGACTCTGTCTTCTACATATTAACCAACTGGGCTTTCCTAATCTGTTTTGGTTTGTACATGTGATATTCAAGCTCTCCTCAACTAGAAGAAAATGTTAGATATATCTCACAGACCAAGCACTCTTTTAAAAGATCAACGAAAAACCAGAAACATTTTGTGGTGGTGCTTCTTAAGGGGTTTGTGATATATGCTGTGGAGAAGCACAGAGTATCATTAGTGTCAAATGATGACAGGCATAAGTTCTACAGCCCTGTGCAGCATCACATTAACATTTGTCACTCATGTGTCCCCTTCACTGTTTTTACAGATATTTTGAAAATGTTCCAATACGTGCACAGGTTTCTAGTAAAAATGGGCTTATGTACGGATGGTAAATTAAATATTTTTTACTTTAAATAATTCATATAATTTGGGAGCAAGTTCCTGTACATTGTCAGGCAAAATTCCTATCCATCACATTAGTCAGGCATATATAAAAATTAATTTCAAGACAAGATAATAAAAGTTATTTTGAAATGAATGCTGAACACATTTGTTTCTGGCATAGGCACACATTTGTTTTCATACTGTCAGTTTGGGTTTGACATTAAAATCTCACAGAAATGCAGACTTAGACTTCAAATATATTTTGTGTTTTTCTTGGGTAACTTCTTTTAAGGGAAAAGGAGATATTCCTGTGAAACAGCTTGATTTCAACAGAACTGTATTTTTCCAACCATTAAAATATTACCAGAACATTCTTAGCACTGCTGAGAAGGAAGGTGAGATGGATAACACTTTTGTGTGAAGCTTCTGGTTCTCAAAAACCACATATCAAAATACTTTTTTCCTGTTCTACTTGCTTCTCCAACTGCATTCTCACATAAAAAACTAAATTCTACTGCCTTTTCCCTCAGAACTTGGCTATGTGAGCTAGGAAGACTGTCTGCAGGACTGTGAGACATGAAAAACCAAGTGGTATCTCTCTGTAAATGAAGGTATTACGGGACATGAGGATGTTGCTACACTGCACCCACAAGACAAGCAGTGCTTAAGGAAGTTGGAATAACAGAGCTTTCCCCTGTGGGAACAAATGCATGGAGGCTGCCAGCAGGGAGAGAATTTTAACTCCTTAACCCCTACAACTACAGTGAATGACCCGAGTGTAATCATGGTTCCGGTGGTCAGACCTGCACAATATTTACCTGGGACAGCGGTGCTGTGGGAACAGGGAAGACACAGCATGACATGAGAGGAGCCCAGCAATGAAAAGTATCCTCCACTGAACTCTCCCCTTTCTATCTGCAATTCTAATGAGACTAAATTTGCTCAGATCCAGCATCACACCCCAGAGCCACAGATGATTCATGTAACATGGGTAATATTTAGATGGAAGGAAAATTTAAAGTAGCATGGAAGGGAAGAGTAAAACACCTGGAAAGTAAATTAAAGAAGTGAGTCATTCAAATGGAAAAACAAAATGACTGTGAAATAAAGAGCTAATATCAATAAGCAGCTAATCTGAAATTGCAACCCCCATGCTGAAGTTTAGGCTACATTTAATATTTTTGGAATGTATCCTAATTTTTCGAAGTTAAGGGGGGAGAGTTTCATTCTAACTGTTATATCTGTGCAAAAAATTGAACCATAAAAAGAATACCAAGAACCCCATTCTCCACTTTCAGAGTTCAACAGAAAATATTTTAAAATAATTATGGGGATTTCTTTGAACTCTATATAATGCAATTGCCAATTTGATTTTTTTGCCCTAACATATTCTTAAAAAAATATTTGAGTTCAAACTATATGTTCAGTCTTTTACATTTTTCATAGTCATACTTTTTCTATTCATATCAGCAAGAATTTATTAACCAATATGATGGGATTTCTCCTTGAGCCAGGTGTTATGAGCTCTTGGAGCTCCCATCCCCGTTTGGGTTTTATCTTACAAAGAAAGAGAGGGGAAAGACACCTCGGGTGGTGTTGGAAACAAAAAAGGTTTATTAACTTCCAAAATAACAAACTCTCTAAAGAGAAAAAGCTGTGCCAGAGACTGGAGGTCCACATCTCCACCATAACAACACCCCCAAAATGCCACGAGGTTGCCTTAAACACTGCTTTTTAAGGCTTAGGCAGGGCTTTGTCAGTCGTCCAATCCAGGTAGCTCCAGGGGTGGGATGATGTCCAGGGAGTCCAATGAAGTGTCCCGGTTCAGAACATTTCCAAATTGAGAAAGAATGCCCGGGCTCTTTACCTTTTAAGGGGGACAAAGACAGTTTCGCCTTTCTTCTTGGTCTCGGCACTCTGCCTAGAGGAGGTGCTACACTGCAACACCAATAAAATGAAATTTACCTAGCATTGGAGTAATGTTGTTCTATTAAAGAATAATTTGATGCCACAACAGACTAGTTTCTGGGAGCCCAGTTTTTGAAAATATGTATTTTTCTTTCTTTCTCTGTGAACACAGGGAATACATAAAGTCTACTGTTTATTCAAATCTTTGCTATCCTAGGACAATGTATTCACATTTCTTGCAGATTTTATCTTTACCATTTATGTTTTGAGGTGTTTATGAGCCCATTACTTTCTCAAGATCAGGAAAGCTACACTTCAGGATGCAGGAAAGAGCATTGGTAGTACTCATAGAAGAGTAGAATACGATAGCAAATATGCTCAGCTCTCAGTTACTTGCAGAGGATTATCTGGGTTATGGATTAACTGTGTAACCCTAAAAGAGAACCTGCTACATGGTACATTCTTAAGTCTTACAGAGATGAGTCTTCTTCCCTGTCAAGCTTCTCATCTAGTAATACATTCAGCACAGGCTACTTTCCCCCAGCTTAATTTTCATATTTTCTTGTGCTGCATTACTGAGTTATTCCACCATCCACTGCCCTGGGGAGCCAGAAACAGCATGGCTATAACACAAATTTTAAAGAAATGTGGATAGCATTCTGACATGAAAATGTGCCTAGGCAGAATCACAAGTCATCATTAGGCTTCTGCACAATGTTAGGAGGATTTTGCGAGCTTTTAGAGAGGTGATTATAATTCTCTCCTAGGACATGATTTTCTATGTCAAATTAATTCTATATTCAAAAGTACAGAAGTGCTGTTAGGATCACAGAGAGCATTAACATGGTTATAAGCATCTGCATGCCCCAAAGGTAAATAACATTTGCATGTGGTGCACTGACACTTTCTTGAGGCATGTTCTTCCCTTCTCTGTGCATAATTCTCACCACTTCAATTTTCCTTTGAAGCTTGCATCTCATTAAAACATTTCATTTTGCCTAACAATGTGTGAGCAGAACCACAGGTATCACAAATCAGCATATTGACAATGAAGGAAATATTGCACTGTACATACAAAACCTGAGGTCTCTGTGTTTGGTTTTTTTTCCAAAGAGAGGAGAAGATGCAGCCATGTTACAGTGAAAGTGATATTTTTCTTAATACTTGCTAATTTTTTGCATTAAGCATACCATTATGAAATATATTGTCCAAATTTCAAATGTCTCTTAGTATGAATTTCAGTCAGATTTGTCCTTAATGTACCACAATATGTAGAAAGTGGAAATAGTGAAGTCAAAATAGTGTCTCACAGGTAGAACAAGAAACAAAAATGGGAGTAGTGTCTATCAGAAATATACACCACCAGTACCTAATGCTTATCACTTTCTTTTCTAAACCCTAGGGTTCACCCATTAAACCGATATTTGTCTAAAAAGTTAAAAGGCAGATTTAAAAAATCATGTGAGTTATAGTTCTTAGTTTGACACTAAGAGCATTAATGATAAAAGCAAAATAAAATATCCCTAAAACTGGGAACACTACTGCATGGAGTTCACTTCTGCTTTAGCAAATTGATATTTATGTTAGAAAAGATTATACCAATCAGAAACATATTGATCAAATACTTAATTTGAAGAGTCAAAGAATGTTCTTGCAAGTGTGGACAAAGAGAAGTTTATTCTGTGGGCAATAGTGAAAGTTCCTAAATAATCTGTGGTTTAGATATGAGTGCTTAGACATTAGAAG
Organism: Bombycilla garrulus; assembly: GCA_013400315.1. Lineage (NCBI taxonomy): Eukaryota > Metazoa > Chordata > Aves > Passeriformes > Bombycillidae > Bombycilla > Bombycilla garrulus. The sequence continues at coordinate 459,473 of VXBU01004727.1, read as the reverse complement.
ATGCCTAAAAAAGAAAATAAATCAATAAAAGCTATGTTCTCAAGCTCACAGGGATAAGATTTATTTACAGCCAAATGAAGCATGATTTTTAAGAGAGAAGAGGGAACTCTTGTTTTTCTCTGCAGATCAGTTCAAGCAACTGAATATCACATAGTTATAAATAAATAAAAACTTTAAAGTGTATATCAATTACTTTTTCAGTTTAATGAGAAGTTTTAAGAACTACAATGACTGGCAGTTCTATAGGGTTGTTTTTTTTGTATTACCAAAAGCAGGTTGCTTTAGCCTAGCTATAAGCTCTCATGCAGAGCTGTTCTCAAGTATCGTTAAGAGAGAGATTTAAAAAAGGCCATCACTATTTCTGGATAGATATATAATTGTACATATATAAAGACACATGATATATATTTATTAATATATACAGAATGTAACACATAAAATCTAATTCTAAAAATATGAGACAGTTCACATGTACATGTGCTTCATGTCCAATCTTGCAAATCTGAAGTCAAAGGAAAATTTTGATGGATAGCTCAGAAGACCCGTGGCTGCATAAAGAAAAAGAAAATTGCAGGTATTTTTTCTACCTTATTCTGCCTAATAGGACTGTCACTAAATGTAATTCAGAAAGTTAATTAGTTATTAAACTAATGAATGCCTGCATATCCTCTATTTTGGAAGAGCTTTGTCAGGAGCTGAGAAGGGGTTTCCATCCAAGCAACAATGTTCTGAACCTTGCCATGTCTGTGCTCAGCCAGTGCCTCACTGAATTGAGGATACGCCAATAAGATTCATTAGGCAAAATCCAGCTGATAGCCACACTGAAAAAGTAGGTTTGTAGCAGTGTAACAGGGGAAAATATGTCTAATTTTTAAATAATAGCTTGAAATATAAGTGGGATTGTGTGTTTGCATTTTGGATGTTTATATTTAATAGTATCCTTTTAAATTACAAGAGAGACTAAACTTTCTCATGAAAGTATGTTGTTCTTGTTTCAACACCTCAATAATTAAGAATTAAACAAATAAATTTAACTATAGAATGTTTATATATAAAAATATTTAAAAAGTTTTATTCTTACTTTTTGTTTAGTTGGGATTTATTTTTGTGGAGTGCCACAAACCTCTGTCATTATACCTACACAAAAGAGAAAGCAGCCTTCTTTACAAAAAAAAGGTACAAACTAATCAGATTTTTCTGTGTGTCTAGTGAGTGCTTTTTGTTGATATTGATTAGCAGGAGGAAAACAGCGGACAAAAAGACTTTAATTTCATGCCAGCAGTGTTTATTTTGCAATGGGGCTATGATTTTGTGAAGACTGAAAGTGTAAAAGTGGAGTGGACTCAATGAACTGAAGAATGCAGTAGGAGGGGAGGTAAGACAAGCTGCAAAACTAATTGGTGTCCAACATGTTTTGGACTGCATTTAATTTTCTTGAGGGGAAGAGAGGTCAAGAATGGAATGAAGTCAATAGGAATAGGAATAAGAAAGTGGAAAGCAAAATGGCCAGTATTAAAAGGTCAGCGAATATCCCAGGGACAGGAAATGAACTTTAAACAAAAGTATAAGGTAGTATTTCTATCCACGTTAGGGAGTTGTTAAAATTAGTATTAAAAAAAGGAAACTTAAATAACCAGATGTTTCTTGTATGAAAGCTTGTTTCAGTCTGCTTTCAATTTATTGGAGGCTTTAGTAAGACCAAGATTTTGTGAGCAATGCAATTAGGAAATGAGTATTTCAGCAGAGTGCTAATGTTATTTAAACATTTTAAAATACTTTGATATTTCGTACCGACTTGCTTCCTGTTACACTTTTATCTTCTTTCTCTTGAAAGAAATCTCCATCCTGAATTGGGAAAGTAAATGTCCCACAAGCTTTAATACAGAATTTAGCCACAACAGTCAGCCTGCCATCATTAAGCTAATACATGAACACTTTGCAGTCTACCTTAAGATACTTCAGCTATATTCATAAATTCATACATGACCAGTAAAGTCATTCATAATATTTTAAATTATGTTACTTAGAGCATCAACTGCGTCTCACAAAAGCACAGTGTTTCATTTGAAATCTTTTCTGACACTAAAGCTTTGCCTAAAATTGAGTCCAGAGAGGTTTTATTCCTGTTCTTGGTTCATTTGTGTGAACATCAGAGTGAAATAATTCCTTCCCACTATATTTAGGTTTTCATCCAAAGCCTGCTAGTTTTAGCAAGAATCTTTCGTTTTACTTAAATTGGCTCTGAATCAGCATCCGTATGTTCTGACCTGGCTGGACAGCAAATATTTTTCTGCTCCAGAATGTTTAATTCAAAACATCCACTATTTTTATCACTCACACAGCTCCACTCTTCTCTTTCCTTCTAAGTGCAGCAAGTAATTTATAAATGCTAAAATCATGTGGAACAACTGTGTTGAAGGTACTGTCCTGTTAGCAGCAAGAAGGGGCAGTGGATGGGCCACTGAGAAGCCCAGAAGAATTAGGAGAGGTCGTAGAGCATGAGGGACTCACTATAACTGGCATCTAAGAAGTAGCACATCCAGGAGAGAATATTTGTTTTATGAACAAATTTCCTTCTGCCATGGTTGCCAAAAAGCAGCCTCAGCTGTTGGAATTACAATTTTACTAAGAATAAATACTTTGTAGTACAACCACCCAAAGTAGAAAAAGCTAGTTTTTCAAAAATCAATACTAGACCATGTAAGCTTTTACTCAGGCCAAATGTGAGAACATGATGTTAGTTATAAACACATCCCCATTTTCAAGTGAAATTTTGATTTATTTTCCTAACAGTGAATGTAAATCTCAAACCAATGGATCTGAAACCATACAACAGCCTTGTAAATATAGTGCCATGCTTCTTATAAAGATTTAAATTACATTGGTGATAAAAACTGGGTGTTAGGCTTCCAAATTCTATTTCCTATGTAGTATGAACTCATGGAGTGACCTCATAGGGTGAGCAGAGTAATTTATTATCATTTCTGTTTAAGACATTTCTGATAATACTTCAAAAGAAAGAAGGTAACAAGTACCATATCCAAGGACTGTGTGGATTTATGTTTACATTCATGTGGCATCTTCTCTTAGAGATTTTCCAGGAATTTTATGAAGGTTTTTCTGTGGAAATTTGAAGAAGCTTACCATGCAAGGATCAGTACCTTCAATGTACCGGTAATGTCTTAGTAATTTTCTTTTTGGCTAAGAAAGTATGAAGCATTTGGATGTGGATAGGCCTGCACCAGATTATCTCATGTTTCCCAAGATAACATTAAGAGAGAATTACCCTTTAGTCAGATCTGAAGTAAATACTTTTCAAAACGGAAGAAGAATAATATATCCAGTGAGAAATGGCCATGGGGTTTTGCTAAAAAGCATAAAAGTGTATAGCCAAAAAAAAAAAAAAAAAAAAAAAAAAAAAAAAAAATT
>VXBU01004727.1:422636-455874 GCA_013400315.1 Bombycilla garrulus | reverse complement strand
AAAAAAAAAAAAAAAAAGAAAACATTTTCCTGAATTTCAGGTGTAGACCTGAAAAATAAAATGGAATGGTTTTGAGTTAGTGGAAAGTCATTTGATTCCATTCCTTTTTTTCCATTTTTCTCTTTCCTCTTCCTTCCTTTCCCCCCCATTTTTTTTCTCTTTTCTTGACCAAGTTAAAGGCTTGCAAGCCTTCACACAAGTTTCCAAATTTCCAAAATTTCCCCTGGGACTGCTATGGCTCATATCTTCCTATAAATGTCCCCTGAAGTCTCTCCTTAAATGTAACTCTCCTGTAAGAGATTGGACCATTCCTACTGGTGTCACTGAAAATGAAAGCTGGACAGATCATTCTTCCTAAAGCCATAGTGCAAGGGAAAACATCTAGATTTTATAAGTGTTTTATAAGTGTTGTGCTTAAGAACATCACTGACTTACTTTACTTTATATTCATATTTAAGCAAGAAGAAAAGCTAAGAGCAATTATTTTGAAAAACTAAATAGATCTCTCATTACCTAGCATATGCATTTCACTCAGTGAAGACTAAGAAACCTCAAAGACTAATTTCTCATTAATACACGACATGTTCACAGAATGCCTGCCAGAACTGGGAAGTCAAGTTTAGATGGAAACTTGGCATGGAGTTACTGACTTGTCCCTTTGAGGGTTGGGAAGGAAAGGAAAAGAAAAAACAGTAAATAAAACCCTTTTTGCATGCTTGCATGCGTGTAATTAGAGAAGACTTTTAAACTTCATTTTCTCATTAAAGAACAGTGAAACTGTACAGATTCCATGTGAGTTCTTATAAACTGTGCTTTTCACACATCTTTTGTTAGACACATGGAATGTTCACTGAAAGGGCTTATCTTAAAAATCAGCAGGGTAGTTGGAATGCAGTTTTACAAAACCTGGCCATCTTTCAACAAGAGTGGGTGGATTTTTAGTGCAGCAAATGTTTGTGTATTAAAAAGTATTTGCCATGGTGACAAAGCTTGGAGAAAGATCCCATTAGCCACAGACGGGAAGCCATTGCAGATTGTTCTGATTATCCATGCCCAAAACTTAGTCTGGCTCTGTTTATACGGTATTTTCTTTAAAAAAAAATAATTCAACATACCCCTAAAACCTGTGCAAACTGTTTGCACTTTCTTACACATGCCCTGTGCTGTATTTTCTGGCTTAGATTCAACACATGATTAGATACTTACTTTCCTGGAACTTAGAACATGTGCTTACAGCTAAGCATATGCTTAAATATTCTGCTGCTCTGGGACCCAAGATGATGTTCCTATTCATGGTACAGCCAGGACATCTTGTGAAACAAATAGGAATTTTAGACTAAGATCTCTAATCCACAGCTCAGTAAAGAGATGAGTAGAACAAGTCAATAAGGGTTTGTGGTGAGGTGAGGGATTGTATGAGGGAGCAGAGGAGAGTATCTGGGCATACTTTGCATGTGTCTGTCCAAAAATCTTCTCTTCATGAATCTGGGACAGCAGCAACATTAATCATAGTCCCAAGATGGTGTTATTAAGAGTGGTGTATTGTATCACTGTGATTTTGGTTTAGAAACCTGGAACAAATAAGACATTTAGTTGCTAGGGCACTGCTGTTTTCTCCTTATTCTTGCAACATAGCTCTTCTCTCCATGCAATATGGCACTTTTGAGACCAACAATTTGGGTTATTAGAATATTGCATCTCACTGGAAATTTTGGAGTCTCCCTCACTAGAAATATGAAGTTCTAGTTTCTTTCCCTCTTGAATAGTAAGCATGTGCTCCCTTTGAATAGTAAGCAAGCAATGTGGAGCCTGCAGAAGTTAGACTGTCACCTGCCGTGGTGAAAGGAAAGAAAAATCACCGTGTCAAGTGGTATCCCCTGGAAAATGCTCAATTCTAGCTGTAATTAATTGGTGCAAGCAGAGGGGTCAGAGTAGCCCTGTAAAGTGCATGTGGAATCATTAGAGATGAGAGGGGAAAAAATTACAGGGCAAACCCAATCTGGAATACATAAGTGCCCAAGCCAGATGTGAACTCATGGGTTTGATACCTCTGGCTCACATCTAATAATCAGAGATGGATGAAAACATTCCAACAGAAGTGTGGAATCTTAGTAGAAATTAAAATGCCTTTAAACACCATAAGAAAACCTTGTCTCTTGAAATACAACACAGTGAACATTTTTTATGTCATATATACTAAGGTTCTTCTGCAAATATTCCTACACGAATTAAACTAAATAATAGACTTAAATAGTTGAAAGTGTGTGTGCCTTCTATTCTATTTGTTTTATAACATTCTTCTGAGACATAACCTGGGAAGCTTAAAAAAGACTCATTTTACTCCTATTTTCATCCACAATATTTATAAGCAAATGATCTTTTATGTGCTGGAATGAATGACTATGCTATAAAACTAAGTATCCTACAGAACACTGCTTTAAAGTTATACTTGTCTGCCAAGGTGGATGACAGTGTCAGGAAAAGGGATAAAAAAGCTTAAAGGTCATAGTAAGGTCAAAACAAATAGGTCACAGCAAATTAATCCTGATCATTTGACCACTGTGGAGCAAGAAGGGCAGTGTTCAAGCTCAGATCTGCTAAAATTTAGTGGAAATGTATAAAATAATTAGCTGTGACATTGACTTCTTTCTTCTCTTCAGTTGCTGGACATACAAGTTCCCTCAGAGGATAAAAATAAACACAATTTTAAAATACGCTGCTAAATGATTTATGTATCCAAAAAAAGCTTTTTCATCACAGGTTAGCCCAGTTGCTAATTTGTTACTCCAGTACTAGTTTTGTCTGAATAAAAAACATAGAAGAATTGATAATATTTTATCTTTTAAGTGACACTTTCATAGAAATTACTACTTATTTTCCAAATTTGGTTCAAAACTGTCTTAAGTATCAAATCAATGTGACCATAATTATTATTGACTGTTAATAAGAAAAAAAACAAGACATTATTATTTTTTCGGAACACTTTTTCCTCACAACTGATAAAATGTTACTATTGTTCAAAGTAAGGCTATCATTTATAATCAAAACACAGTAAATCCTTCATGTTATTTGAAACTAAATCTGTTAGACATTTTGTCAGAATATAAGAATACGTAGACATTATTTTGTAAACTCTGCATGTCCATCTGCATTTGCTGTTTATCAGTGTGCTTAGATGCACAAAGCTTTTGTACACGCATTCCCTAGATTATATAAGTGATGTTCTTTAGAAACAAGAGAAAGGAAATATTACCCCTAAAAACACTTGTACTTAGGCTAGAACTACTTAAATTGAAACTGCAAATGGACAGGGCCATAAAGCTCTCTGGAAATTGATGGAATTTTCATCAGAGTCTTTCTTTCTGACTATGACACCTTTAGGTGCTCTCCCTGACTTACTTTTCTGAAGCCTACTAGCTGTGCTAGAAAAATAATTTTTTTCCATAGCTTTCATCTCTCCTAGGTCTGTGGGTGGCAGGCAGGACTAAGTCTAAGCTGGAATGGAAAAACAGCTCATAGCTAAGAGCCCTCCTCTGTCACAGCTGACCCTGGTGCACTGGGCCCCTCCCCTGCCCTCAGTCTCAGATGCCGTGTGTGTACAACCTCCTTCAAACTGTCCGTGCCCCTCTTCTCATTTTTCCTTTGCTTCCTCTCAAGCAGCCCACTCAGTTAGCGAAAAATTGTTCTCAATCATTTTCTTATCTGAGGTATATCTATCTTAGGAATGCTTCAATGGCAGGGCTACCTTTATGCAACTTATAATGTTCATGTAACAGAATGTAATACACAAAATCTATGCTGTGCTGAATAGGTACAAAATTAACTTCTCAAATAATTCATTACTAAAGGCTTCATTAAGATTAACCTGGAGTGATTCCCTGGTGATTTCCTCAGGCATGCCAAAGTCTGTCAGAATCAGCCTGTGGGCCCTGACATCTGGAAGACTTTGCATGCTTTCAAACTCCTTTCTACCATGCCTGCTACTACCAGCTGCAGAGTCATGAGTGAGACAAATCCATTTGAGACCACTGAAAAGACAGTAGAACATCCCAGGTTATTTAGCTGAAATGGGTCAGCTAGAAGGAGAGTTAATAGAACGGCAGATACATGTAGTATATATTCTGAAGAAAACTATAAATATAATATTGGGGTAAGGTTGCACAACTAAGAGGCATTTAAAAAAGACATGAATGCAGTAAACATATCAATTGCCAGTGTGATCATTTTACTTACGTGCTAAAATTCTTCCTGCCTAACACTGAATTTCAGGATAATGTAACTATATTTTATGCTTAATCTATCTCCTAAAGCTTTTAGATATTCCATGAATGAAAAGAATTTACACTATTTGATTACGTATTTCTGTAATGGAGATTGTCAGCTGAAATCTTCAGCAAATATCTCTCTATCAGAAGAGGGAGCAGACTAGGTCAAACTTTAAAGTAAATGTGAAGGAAGATTACCTCTGGAAAAAAACAAACACCCCCAAAACATGCCAATTTAATAGAATTAGAAATACTGCATTAGGATTATAGCATTCCAAAGTGATTTTAGAACTTATTTTGTTTTCTGAAAAGGACTTTACATTTATCAGGTCTCTGCCATATTTTATATCTGCCAAAGTAAAATGGAGCATAAGAGGTTGCATACCGGGAAGTGATAACTTGTGGTGTCACATTTCAGTATACAGAGTTTAAATATTTATGTGCAGAAGTAATTTACCTATAAGCCTGTTTCCTGTTTTAAACCAGATGCTGTTGCATGAGCTAAAAAAAGTTAAGAAAAGGTCTAGAGTGATAAAGGATTTAATTTGTGAATGTTCCCTGTACACAGTGTCAAAGGACAATCCTGTGGGCTTGAAGAAGCAATTGTCAAGTCTTGTGTATGCCTCAGCCTTGATGCTGAGATGTGTAACTCTTTTCTGTGCATTTGCACAGTGGCACTTTTAATACAAAGAATAATTTGCATTTACAATACATACATTTCCTTGAAAATCATTATACTTATACTTACTCCTTGGAAAGCTCGGGGTGGTTTTTTGTTTTGTTGTTGGTTGGGTTGTTTGTTTATGTATATGGGAGTTTAAACTATAGACAAGAAGGAAAGAAGAATGAGAAGGAGCAAGATATTTAATCAATGATTAGAACATTCCTTGCAGCTTTCAGCTCCTGGCAGAGAAGAAGTGGTAAAGAATAAAAAAAGAGTTAATCCTGACCATAAAATGGGCATGTCTTTAGAAGGCTGAAGTTTGCTATACAGTACTAAATTAGAAGAGGTTAAAGCTCCTCACAGAAAATACAGCCCTTGTTTCAAATGCACAGAATTTAGCCTTAGCAATCAATTAAAACAATGTAAAACCTGTTACTAAACAAAATTTAAACCAGCTTTTTCAGCCTTTTGTATTTCAGTATTTCTCTTGAATTGGGACAAAAATATCTTAAAATCAAAATGACTATGAAGCAGGGCATAACTCAAACCTGCAAACTATCTACAATAAATAAAAGCCATTCCATTTCCATAGCTGTATACAGATTCAGATGATATTTCTTTTCAACTACAAGTAACTGCAATGGGTGTTAAGAAAGACAACAAACTCCAACAAGGGAGTATGTACCATGTGGTAATATGACATTATGATGTGAAGGCACTGCCTTATCAACTACTTTTCTTTTTTCCTCCCAAATACAAGTGTTTGACCTCTACAGCTTCCTATTCTCCACATTCTGCAGCCAGTTCAGGAACTATCAATTTTTAAAAAGAAAGTCCAGATACACTCCTCACTTGCCACCCTGACTTGCCATCCATACAATCAAAGGCAATAAGGTGCTCTGCATATGTGCTACTGGAAGAAGACAAAGCACTGTCTTGCCCTGGTTTCTACCATGAGGTTTTCTTGTACTTTACCACATATTTATATACATGTAATCTTGGGTGACCTTCAAATGTTCCCTTTGTAAGTGTCACACTGACCTCCCAACTGAGAGAGGGAAGTAGAAGTGCAGTTCAGTCTGATTCTAGTGTATTTTTGAATCTTTACTGAAATTAGATGTTGTTTCTACTACAGTACAGTGTGCACTGGCCAGCTGTCAGTCCACTAACATCTACCACCACTGCCATACCCGGCCAGCTGACATGCTGAAACCAACTTGGTTTGCAATGCACCGGCTGTGCTGGAAGACAGGAGTGCAGTCTTGCCCCTTTGATGCTGATGTTGGCTCCTCTGCAAGTTTGCTCTGTCATGGAAGACAAAGAGGTTGCTCACACAGTTTTATATAGAAACTCTGCAGCCATTTCTGGCCGACCTGTTCGTGTACAGAATGGCAAGTTTGTTATCAACACAACTGTTCAGGCTCATGGAAGACAATTGACCTTTGGTTCTCCCATCTTTTGCAACTGGTCACATCTCCATACAATAAGTATCTCTAAACAATTCACAGAATGTCTATTCTGCTGTTTAAACAACTCCTTTGAAAGCAGGAGCAATGAATTCAAAGGATCTGTGGCTTTCTCCTTCATTAGACTGAAACAAGAAGCTACAGGGTAAGATCTCCAAAACACTTTATTGACAAGCTAAGCCACTTCTGCACATGTTTGTTTAGGTTGACAACCTTTCCTTTGAATCAATTTTTAAGGCTACTCCTCTTGACAAAATGCTAAGAAAATCCCAGAAATCCTAGAGCCAAATATGCCCTAGTTCAGTACCTATGGAGGTGGGGAGATGGTTGTAATTTTTTGCCTTTGTTTTTCCATTGTATTTGGGACATGCAATACATGATGTTCAGCAACCTGAAAACTTGGAAGCAAATTGAATAACATGCGCCTGCCAAAATATAGTACAGCATAGTGTTCATACACGTCAGAGAAATGTGATTTATTTAATTAAACCAGTAGAAGCTTCTGTACACAGACAAGCCTTAGTAAGTTTTCTCTCCAGACATGGCCTTCCAAATGAACATGACAGCAAGGAGAGCTCCTTGGCCAAGCAGGAAAGCTTTAGTACTTTTTATTCAACTACTTTATTTTTAACTCACCACAAACACTGAAACAGCAGAAGGTACAACACACTCCACCCCCAAAGACAGCAGTTTGTATATTATTTAATTTTAAAGCATTTTGAGACAGTATTCTTACTTAAAAAAAATATTTTCATTATTTTCAGTGTGGAAGATTCATGAGATAATATTATTTCCTAGCATTATACAGGGGGAAAAAAATCTTTCAAGAAAAATAAGCAACAAAAACTTTCTCCTAAAATTAAACATTATAATTATTCACTTTTACAAATAGGAGACCAAAGCTTGGAGGGACTCAGTCAGCTGCACAAAATCACTGAGGAAATCTGAAGATTCCTAAACTCTGATTTTGAGACTGAGCAATATCAATGACATCTTCTAGTCTTAAATATGTTGTGTCTTTTCAAACTAAGCACTCACATGATAGTGAAAAAAAGGGCTGGTCAGTAGCAGATGTGGGAAAAAGGAAAAGGGGATTACATTGAGCAGCAGCACAATCATTTGCTTTACTACAAAAAAGCCGGAGCATTTGGGTAGGAGTTTAGAGAGATTTTCCAAATCTAAGGCTATAATAAAGTTCATAAACCAGTAAAACAGTACAGCTTTTCTTCATATTTCCATGCTAAAATACATTTTCCTTCCTTAGTCTGTATCAAGGACTGTGGACTGTGATCTGGTCAGCAATAAGTTGTGGCTGGGGAGCTTAGTGCCCACTGCAAAAACAGACTGCACAAGACTTCTCTAAGCATGTAAGTATATCCAGAGGGAGGAAAATAATGTGAAAAGCTCACACACCAGATTTATTTTTGTTTGTAGACTATTTCCAAATTAAGAAATTCTTAGTGAAAATAAATCTTATCTTTTTCTAAGAGATAGGGCTTCAGTACATACTGCTCCATGTCTTCTCACATATAAGCAGAATTTAACAACACTTCACCATAATAAGACTCTGTCTTGCACTTCAGTGAGTTTCTCAGCCTTGAGCCTGCTTCTACAGAACTGCTATTGAACAGCACAAATGTTTAGTCAACCACTAAAAATCACTATAAAGAAATATTTAGAGATAGTGTTTTCATTTTGGTTCTATAGCACTAAAGAAACATGGAGGCACTCGTTTCTGTAGCATACTTCAGTTTACTGCAATTTAAATTCTCAGAACTTACTCTTGCAAGTGAGGGAAGATTTAAGGACTAGACTCCAAGACTTAACAAGTTGCAATAGAAAGGATTTTTTTTTCTGTCTTTTATTCAGACAAAGGTTTATTAAATGCAGTGGTGAGTATACTTTTTTTCTGAATAATTATGGCAACAGACATTTCAACTGACTATAGTTTGCTTTTTTGCATGTAATAATTTACAATATCAAAAATAACTAATACAAAATCAAAAAGTATATAATTAAGTGATTAAATGCTTTGAAAAAGGACAATGCATTTTAGTCATCATGTCAACAACTCTTATGCATTTGAAAATCAGAACTTCCTCTTCATAGAACAGCAGCTTAATTTTAATTTAAATGATACTCCTCTGCATATATCTGAGATCTAAATCTGGACCTCTGTCAACTCAGATCTCAGTAAACTGTGGGGACTGTTGCAGTTTGTGAAGATCTGGGGGAGAAAAAAAATTTATACTAGCTACACTCATGAAGCTATTTTTAAGTACATTGCAAATAACTAAAGGGAACATAGCTGTTTGTACTTGAATCAAGAACAAAAGAAATTTAGGAAGACTGTGGTATAAAGAGATTTTGAGTGCATGTCAGAACATCGCTTGAAAGTCTTGAAAGATCAACATGATTTGATCTGTGAAGGGAAGAATAGAGGAAAAATCAAAAGTTGTTAAGGGCAGTTAAGGTTAAAAAAATTAAACCAGAAGAAAAGCACAAAGAAAAGGAAGCAAGTATGATGGATTAAAATAACTTGCGAGTTTACGTTAGCTTTTAATTGCTTCCAGACAAATGCCTTACAGTACATTCTTAAAAGTAATTACAACTGTTGAAAAACATCTTTCAACCAACTGATCTTTATATCACACAATGACAATTATAATAACAAATGTTAGGGTTGTTACAGAATGAGAAAAGTATCATTAACATGCACCATATATTGTATAGTTAACCCTCAAAAAACCAAAAAAATGTTTTTCCAAATATAAGGTATGAACACACAGAGTCTAACAAGACTCTGTCAGCGTAGAGGTTAAGCTGCATTAGTCTGGTAGCCCATTTTCCTGGTTTGTAGCACTCAGAATAGCAGGGCTGTGTTTACATCCATGATTCTCCTTTAGGGGTGTATAACCAGGAACACTCTGTGTCCAACAGTGCTGGATAGATTTGCAAGAAGAAATAAGTGTGTGTTGTGGAAGAGGAAAATACTAGAATGTTTTAAAGAAGTAATCCTAAGAAACAGTCTCTTTTTCTTACAATTATATGCTGGCATACCATGACATGCTGCAAGGGTCTTAGGGCAGATTTCTCATGTGAAGAAAAAGTTTATTTTTGTGCTTAGCAAACAGGATTGCAGGTTTGGTACCAAACACCAATGTGTATGTCCTTAATTTGTAGTAAGAATAACTTATACAAGGGAGGTCCACCCAAGAATGCATAAAAAATTTGAGGGTCTAATATCTAGGATTGGTGTATCCTTTCAGAAATGTTATTGAATACAGTATGCTTCAAAGGAGATAAGAAAAGCAGCTGTTTCAAGACCTTTTCTCAGATACAGTTTGTTACAGGGGCAGAAACGCTTGATTTCAAAAAAACATACAAAGCAAACATCAATGTTGCATGAGGATTTCAGCCTTTTTCCCTTTTCACTTCTGCAACCATTTGCTCTGGAAAGTTTCTCCTGGATGTAAATAAAGATGATGGGATTTGGTTTTCTTATGCACAGGAATTAAAATTCTAGAGATGCAACAGGTCTTGACACTGACCTATTTAAGAACACTGGCTTTATTAATTTATTTTTTGGCTTTTTTGTTTTGTTTGTCTTTTTTTTAAACTGAAATATCTTCACTTTACATTGCCTCACTCATGCTTTAAAAAAATTATTATTATAATTATTTGCACATTCAGCAAGTGAGACTCTTAACTACCACAGACAAAGGTCTTAGAATCTTTTTGGTCACTACTCTTATGAATAGGATGTGAAATTTGTAAGGTAAGACAATCATTAGAAAAATTGGAACTGGAAGAGGTCAGATCTGACTGCTACATTTTGAAAAGTCAAGCCCTTAAACCTCTCCAGGCATTTGCAGAGAATAATAGTGCTGTGATGAAACCTGGCTGTTTATGCTAAGTTAAACTGCAATACCACGTTTGTCAGTGCTGTGTGCCATGAAAAATGGTCTCACATCAAGGCAGAGAATGCTTCAAGAAACTCACTCGGAAGCTTCAGGTTTCTCAAAACCATTTCAAAATGCAAGTTTCTGTGCTGTCTCATGTTCCATTTAATGTGCCTGCTGGTCAGATATAAAAGGCAATTGATCAACTTCAATCAGAACTTGTTAGCAGAGATAATGCTCATGTAGTTATTCCTGTATCATTGTTAGTTCAGCAGATCTAAGTCACTTTAGCTTTCCAAGTTCACCAGTTTAGCTTGAAAAATTTTTTGGGCTCACGGTCTAAGTGTGTGAGATCAAACAATCCAATATTAACTGATAAGACCAAGTGTTTTAAAATATTTTTAAAGTGATACATTTTAGAAGTGTCTGGATAGCAAAGGTCAGGTAGATACAAAAATCTGTTCAGAAGACACAGCAGCCCTTTACTTCCCCTCTAAATATTTCTCAAAATCAAACAGGATTTGGACACTTTTAAAGCCAAAATATAGTCAATTTTGTCTATTTAGTGACCACTGAGTTCAGTATAAACATTACTACTATTTTCAGCAGAATGTTTTTCTGACTTTTTGTAACCTTTACTCGGATTTTAAGAGACAACTAATATAATTATTTTAATTTGCAGGACAAAAAGACTAAAATAGCAGGTCTGTTGAACCAGCTCAGTGAGGAGATGTGTACTTCCTTTAAGTACTTTACCGTAAAGCTGAGTCTTCATCCACTTAAGCTTACATGGTCTGTCCTTCAGAAAGCTATCCTCTTTGGCTTTTCTTAGATGTAATCAGAAATATTCTGTTTCCCTAATTACAAACACATTTCTTTCTCCATGCAATATCCCTAAGTATGCAACAACCGTTGTCTTGCCAAAGCTTTCTGGCATTTTTCTTACAGTTAGATTCCAAATCTACATTTTTCTGTGAGAAAAGCTGTAGGGAAGATTGTAAACAGGATAATGAGGTAGCAATGCAATTTTAAATGCAACTTTTACTTGTGTATTATTTTGAATGTATGGAGTTTAATTTCCTAGTAAGTTGTGGAGACACAACGTTATTGTTCCTGAAGCACAGATATGTTTTCATTAATGTAAATTTCAAGAATTCTCTGAGATTTTAAACAGCAAGTATGAGGAAGATAAAAAGATGTGCAGGATGTTACAAAAGTTGCTTACAATCGTTGTAATGGTCTATCACTGTAATCTCTAATCTGTGTCAATTTTGTGTGAACTGCTCCCTGTGAAATAGCTCTGTAAAAGAGCCAACCAATCAAAAATCCCATAAGGAATGTAGCCTAGTTTTCTTTGTCCATTACACATGCCAGAAGCATATTCATATTAGACAATTTTTTTCAGAGTTTTTCAGGATTTTTTTTCAGAAAATATTAATATAAATATTTTTGAGGGCTGAGTTGAATGGGAATTCAATAACTGTCAACAATATTTGACATTTGTAATTGAACTCTCCAGTGACATGCTAGAACAGAGTTTTAGCATTATTTTTGCCACAGATTTCCTGGAAGAGTTTTTTTACTCATAGAATCATAGAATATTTTGGGTTGGAAGGACATTTACAGGTCATCTGTTTCAACCTCTTGCAATGAGCAGGGACATCTTCAACTAGATCAGGTTGCTCAGAGCCCCAGCTTTTTTCCCTGAGGGTGATAAAACAGTGACACAGGTAGCCCAGAGATATGGTACGTGGCCCATCCCTGGAAACATCTAAAGTGAAAAACTGTGAACAAAGTAGTCCTTCCTTGCAGGTCATGGAATGAAAACACAGGTGGTTTTGAGCAAAATTTCTCATAATTTCAGCTATTCTGACCAAGTCTCCTTGCATCTGTGCTGCCACCCCCTAATATACATCCTCCTTTTGTTCAAGTGGGAAGATGGCATTTGCTTTCAAGGTGACATTCTCTGAATTACATTCCAACCCCAGGCATTAAGCGTCTGGAAAGTCTGGAGTATAGCCTAATGATTAATACTACATTACTGGATAGCCCCTCTGTTAACTAAGAACTGAGTGACTCTTGAAGGATCAAATTAAGACTCTCTTGTTTATATTAAAGTATTCTCCAAAAATAGTGATTAGTTAGTTTACTTTCCCCTAAATAAACTGTGATTATAGCCAAGGTTACCTTTTTCTTCTTCTGGGAAATTCAGGTTTGCATATAGATTAACTACTACTTGCATCTTGTCAGAGAAACACTCACAGAACTCTCTCTCATGTTGCCCAAACTAACTAGTTATTCACAGATTTACAGCTTTAAAATTAATTTAGGTACTTATATATTCCTATTAAATTATGTAGCCATTGTCCATCAGTAAATGAATTGTTCAGATTAGCATTAGAAGAAAGTTGTAATAAATAAACATGTAGCAGAAAACTTACTAATAAGTGACCATATTCACATATAACTTCAAACAGAATTCATTCACCTTTCTATAAATTATGTATGGTGACTAAGAGATCTCATGCTTCTTTTTGTCTTCAACCTGAAGAAAGATAAATAGAATACCTAACCTCCCAGAGGAAAAAAAATTGTTTTGCTTTATCCAATACATTAACTGTTGAAATACTGCAGGGAGAAACATAGTTTTTATGTACAAAATTATGTAGGAAGTGGTCTGGAACCACAAGCACCTCTCCAACAATACATGTATAAATGTTGCAAGGATATTTTTCAAATGCTGTTCAAATGTATTCTGTTTGTATGTGCTTGACAGCATTTCCCAGAGAGGCAGACACAGGAATGAGGACTTGGTTCTATAGGCACATCTGCTGGACATAGATGGCCATGAGAGCAGAATTTTAAAGACAAACCTAGAACAAAACTATATACTAATTCTGTCACACTAGATGAACTTTTCCCCACCACTTATCTAGAAACATGAGTTATTGTGTCACAGTTAATTGGGAGGCAGTTGGAGGAAGAAACCACAAACAATTCCCTACACAGGCACAAGTGAAATATAAAAGTATCACCCATGTGCAATCCAATGGATTTTACATGGCACTTCCATAACAGAAAGAGAAGCAACACTTTAAATGCCACAAAGGATATAAGATACAATACAATGTTTCCCAATACTTAATATAAGTACTTTGCATTTAAAATGCTGTAGCTAACACACAAGCCTTGCAAAGCAGTTCACAGACCCTTTCCAAAATTTGTCATCACTTACATATCTTCTAAACTGTTTTCTTAAGTTACAGGTCTTTAAATAATACCTTTCCTTTCACCTGCTTTGATAAGCTGGAGAATGGAAAACTCAAGGGATGCATGAGTTCCAGTTCTTTCATCTGTCTCCCAGTATCATAAGCAGAAATATTAAGAGCAATCAAAAAAAAAAAAAAAAAGGCATTCTAAACATTGCAAGAACATGCACCTTAAGCTCAATAGTTAAAACAAATATAGAGTACAACAACTTTCAGTTGTCAAGTTGAATTTATGAAATGGTCTACCAAAACAGATTGAGTTTTATAGACGTAATTACTTTTCAAATTACAGAGAAGCAGCCATTTAGGTGTCTTTACAATCAGCATTTCCATTACAAATCAATTTTTATTATATTTTTAATACTTCAATGTGTAACTTGGCAACACTGACACATAGATTGTTTCCCAATTTGGATAATCTCTAGTACAAATACCTGGCCAAAGCAATAACATTTGGTAACAATATACAAACTCTCTTAACACAAACATAACTCGGTATGTTAGCTGCACTGAGAGGATTCAGGTATTGAATGAACACAGAGGTTATTCTCAATTAGGGTTTAATTACACCATGTATGAAGCCTAAGGAACCTGAAGTATGAAAAGATAACATCTTTAGAATTACTACAGGCCTATTGAATGTACAGTTACACATTTTCAGTGAACATAGCAAGTTTCAGAGTTTATCAGGTTTTCAGTTTTCTCAAGTGATACTGAGAGACCTTTGTGTATTCAAGTTTAATGCAATCAGTTGAATTAGTAGTACATAGAACAATTGCTTAATATTTGCAAATATTTGAATTTCTCTTACTTGAACATATTTAAACTGCTTTCAGTTTAGTCTGCTTTACAGGCGTGGACTGACTTTTTGGGGTGTGGATGCTTCAGGGAATGTCAAGTGTCTTCATAAGAATGATGCTTTTCTTGTTGTGCTTGAATCTTTTGTTTGCTAAGTTGTCTTTAAGGCAGTACTGGCAAATGAATACATTCTTCGCCCTGACCCAGAAAAGACTTTTGAACACAGTTAGGTTTATGTACTGTGAGTGGCCTCATTGACTGGTGATTTAGTGCAATGTTTCACAGACTTTTTTACTTAAGTCCCTTGAGAGGATGTAATAATACAAAACTGCCTTGCCATAACTTTCTGCTTTGTAAAGAACAGAAGCAAAAATATATGCACTTAAAATTCATACAGAGTTTATATTCTGTTGTGTAAAGTTAGAAACACTTATTATGAAAACCATTGAAGTAAGCACAAAAAAACAAATAAATAATACATGCATCTTGTACTCTAGAAAATACAGTGCTTTGGCATCTGTAATTTATATTCATATACTCTGAGTATAGGTACACCCCCATTTCTAAGTTACCCCTGGAAGGACGAATTATCAAAATGTCTGGCTAAAACAAGACCATTTTCTATAGACCATATAAACACCACAGGAGAAGCTTTCAGTAAGTATGTGGGAAACGTTTAGTTTCTCTCCATTCAATTCTCCACATAAGAGCAGATTAGTCAAAGTTTTATAGGAAAAGAGTGAATGCTGAAGCATTGTCTGAAGTGGCACAAGACATCATATTTCACAATAACTCTCAGCTTGATAACAGAAAAGCCAACAGCCACAGGTGATCATGGCAGTCGTGTCACTGTGCCTTGAAGTCTAGTGGAGATGGGTTTGTCTCCATCCTGGTAGAAATTATGATTCCATGGTCATACCTCTTACCTTTCTAGCCAAGGTCTTTGTTAGGAGAACCAGATAATGACAACTCTTTACTGAATCACCAGCTTCCAAAAATCCTTGTTTGTCATGCTTCTGAAACATTATTTTTGTCTTAACTCTTGTCTAGAGTGGAATAGTCTAGAAGGATCAAAAGCCTTCCAGTGCAGCCTAGCCTGGATGAGTCTCGCTGCTGCATTTCCTGTACAAGATTCACTTAAGTGCTTAGAAACTGTTGGCAAATTGGTCTGAAAATGGGGAAGGGGTGTTATGCTGAGTCCACAAGAGATTTCATTTCTATATAAATGAATAAAGAAAGATATTAGGGACACCAAAGCAAGGGAAATGAAAAGAGATGAAATTCCACTACAGCTGCATCACTGTTACTGGAGTAGTATGACAGTATCCAGGAACTTATCAGGTCCTGGCACTGTATGAAGAAAATGTTTGTCCTTGAATAATGCATCACCACATTCGCAGTGTTTTTGTAAACAGGTCTTCCTGCCATCATTATTTCCTTTTATTCTCTGCTTTGAGATGTAATCAATTTAAATTGCAAATGGAATATTTTTACAGTATTTAAATAAATTTAAATAAAATTTACAAAAGAGTTGATTCTTAGAGATCCTGTAGAAGGATAAAGAAACTTTAAACTAATACAGGAAAAAACAACTGACTGAAAAAGATTTCTCTGCATAGCCCTTTTGTTATGAAAATAAGTGTATGGGATTAACAGTGTCTGTAGGAGATGTATCAAGAAGTTAATACCTGCTTTTGATTGAATCTTCTCTCTTCCACAATACTTCAAGAATTTCCTCTAAAATAGGAGAAAACTAGAAGTTAGAGACTGACAAACTGCTAGAATGTTTCCACCACCACCACAGACAAAGGTAATTGGGGGAGCAAAACCATAGGGAATGGTATAAAATGAACAAGTATGTGATCTGGTATGAGCAGAGTATGTATGGCTTGAAGATGGCAGAGAATCTGACATGACATGGACCTAATTGACAAAGAACTTCCATCATCAAAGCACTGTTGCACCATCTCATTCATCATTTTCTTTCTCATTTCTTCATTTTATTTCCCTCTAATTTGCCATAAACATAATTTAAACAACTTTAGTTTATCATCTAAGCACCAGTAGAGGTAGAGAGGAAGACATGTAATGAATTAGCAGCATGATGCTGGAAATAGCATAAGCACAGTAATTTAGAGACCATTGCACCTGTGAGTTATTTTCTGAGTGCAATGTCTGGTAAAGAGGATCTGATACCAAGTGATTCTTTGGAGCAATTTTATTAAAACTCACAAAAATCTGTTTCTACTATTGGTGGATAGCAAGGGTGCAACCTTTTTGCCAAAACAGATTTAGGATAGCCTCTACAAAATTACTTCTTTATTTTGGGATTCAAATTTTCCTATTTACCAAAAAAGTATTCCATCTTTCACATGGGATGAAAAGCCAGGGCAAGACATAATACTAATACTAATAATAGTAATAACTAACAATAACTCCTCATATTTTTTGATGTCCCAGAGCTCAAAATATCAAAATATCATTGAGAACTTTATAAATCTCAATTGGAATCTATTATCTTCTTGCTGACAGGCTCTCCAGCAGTCCCATGGCATCTTTCAGAGCAAACACCTTTCCTTGCACGTTATGCTATTGCACCAATATGGAAAGAAATTACACAGACCTCCAAACTCATTAATTGAATGATTTGGAGGAGGAGTAATAACACTAGACTTTGACAGTCTAGCTTTCAGTGCAGGCACAATATCAAAAATACAAAGATTCCTTTTCTGCTTGGCTGTCTTTCATTAGGATCAGTTAGATGGTATTTTCACTTTCGTCTCCTTTTTTCAGTCAGCAACAGTAAAAAATTTGAAGCAAACATATTGAAAAATAGTTGTTATCTGTATAGACCAATGACAATTTTCCTCAGTACAAATGAAATATCATTGCCATACATCATTGGACATAGTTTCATTTCTAACTTGACAGTAACAGGCATCCAAAACAAGCAATCTTGTAAAAATATTAAATAATTCAAAGTGCTCCAAATCTTCAAGATCTCATTTTGGCCCTTGTTTCTTTTTTTTTTTAAGTTGCTCGCTTTATTTTTTCCTTTCTTTGCAAAAAGCAAAATAATTAAAATTCTCATTTAGTACAATCCAGTTTTCAGTAAAATCATGGCATTGTATAATTAAAATACTTTAAAAGCTTTTTTAAATAATTTAATGGACTCAAAATTACTATATCAATAAAATCAATATTTTAGAGAGAAAATAATCTAATATTGCAAAATCTTTAGAAAAGATCTGTAAGAAACCTAAAGGAGACCTTCTGCAATAAAAGAGTAACAAGTCACATTATTTTTTTCTACATGCAAAGCATGACATTATCTACTTTCTATTTACATGCACTTACAAAAATGATTCCACAGAGATTTTTGGGATTTATTTATGAGTTAGCAATCAACCATATGAATTAGGACTGCACAAAGTCAGCTCATAGTATATAAAAGCAATAAGGAGATCAGGTTACATTATGAAAGATTTTATGCTTCCAAGACATGATAATTTTAAATGCTACACAATCAAAAAGATAAGAACATTTAGAAGTCTAAAGGAACAACTCCATCCAGTGAAGAAGAAAACGCAAAAGAGATACAAATGGTAAGGAAGTCAAATTTGTGAGATTATGAATGTAAAGAAGGTAAATTAAATTGTCTCAGAAGAATAGCTTTTGTTTTGAAGAGAAAACATATATCTTTCCCTTTCAAAATGGCAGACTTAATCTACTTCCCGAATAAAATCTCCAATCTCAACATGGTAATGCTATTTACTAGATTTTTCAAGGAGAATTCTAATATGTACAGAAATGCAGCATCATTATTCAAGTTGACGTGAACTCCCTAGACAGCCTTTTTAATTAACCAGATAAAGCAGTGTAGGAGCAGTTTCATCCTGATGCTGTAGCTGAGGATGAGCTTCTCAGTGGTCTGATGTGATATGATGTGACAAATGACTTACTAATTTTACTTTACACCCACTTTAAAAAGTATATAGTAAAAAGCCATAACCCCTTAAATGGAGAGAACACATAATTTTGAAAAAAATTATTGAAAAATCAGAAGGTTTTTATAATCAGATAAGTAAAATATAACACAGACAAATTAAAATACTTGGATGTATCTTACATGTATCTCTGAAGGAGAAGGATCAGGATTCAAGAGAGATATTCCCAGTAAGACTTCTCTAAGGCTTTAAAGCTGGAACCTGAACTTCAGTCTCTGTGTTACCCTCTGTGCTAATTTCATATGCTTGATAAGGTATTGATGACCTCAAGAGCACAAATGAACCACAGAAACTACCTTTATCCCCCAGAGAGCTACAAAGTGTATGGCCATCCTTCCTCTTCCTTCCCTTCCTCCTTCCTATCTCTACTTTTATAGATGAGCCATTAGGAAGACATGAAACACCTTCACTGCCAGTAACTTGTCTCCAGTAGAATAAGACAATGACATGAAATAAATGCCATTATACAATAATACTACCAAGACTGGAATGAACAGTGGCTGGTTTGAACTGAAACTTCACCAAGACCTAAGGGAAACTGTGTGGCCTCTCAGTGCAAGGGTGGGCCCCTCCATTGTCAAATAAACTTTGCCGTTCAAAGCAGCACAGTAGATCATATTTTCTAAATGCTAAGTATTTAGATTTGAAAAAGGGTTTGAAGTGTGAAGGAATGTCTTCTTATGAAATAATCCATTTTCTCAGAGGAGTCACCTCACAACGACTCATGCAACATATTCAGAGCAGACTAATGTTAATTAGTAATTAAAATGACATACAAAATCTCCACCTTGTATAAAATAATTCAGCAGTTTATCACCTTACCAGGGCACCTGAAAAAACAACACATGTATTATTGCATACCTTTTACTGGCTTGCAGTTCACATTCAGTGCCAGTTCAAGGCCATGAACCTACTCCACCTGTTTGATGCCTCCATTACTGACAGACTTCTGCTCTATTTATGATCCAGAGAGAGAACAGTGTTTCACTGGAACAACACAACACCGATTATAATTTATAATTACTGATTATAATATAAATTTTGATACATCATTCATCCTTTTACTTTCTTTCTCTGTTATTGACCAAAAAAACCCCCAAATGGTCAATAAAGAAAACCAGACAAACCAAGGGAGGATGAAGACTCTCTTAAGACCATCTTGGCATTATTCTTCATTACTCAGTAAATGCTTTTCTATTCTAGCATGCAATCCTTCAGAAACTACTCTGGCCAGGCAACCTAACTATACAGGAATTTACACAAATAAGGCTTAGGTTGGAAAACAGAATATGAATGAGAAACATATTTTGAACAATTTTTTATCTCTAATATATCATTATTAACTATATATTAACTGAGAACACAGTTACTGTTCTTGAAAAGCAAACTCTCTGGCACTGGTATTACAAATGTGAAGGAAATGACTTACTGTTTCTTGAGTGATCAAGTAAATAGGACATAGATTTTAGGAACCATTGTTCACTCTGATTCCACTGCAGTATCAAGGTATGTTGAGTACATTATATTAGGAAGTTATTCAGTCATTTTTGCTTCAGGGTTATTTGTTATATTGTACTTAAGGTATTTTGTTAATTATTTTTATTTTATTTGCTTGTAATACCAGTGTGGCTACAGTCATTACTTTTTTTCAGAAACTATTTTATTAGTTGTCAGAGTCTCCCTGGTGCTCAGCCCAGCATTCCTCCTATGAATATAAAAAATGTTAGTTTAAGGTAAACTAGAACCCAGAACATATCCCAGCATATTTGTGCAAAGCTTCAGAGGAGTTAGAAATGACTCACAGTCACTCAAAATTTAAAGTCTTTCATATGACATTTCAGGAATGACCAAGATATGATGCTCAGAAACTGATGATTTTTTCTTTCAGTTGGAGCTAGGAAGCACATATAAACACAAATTTAAAAGACACAGTCTTTCTAAGCTTGGGTTTATATTTATTTCAAGCTCCAGTTTCCATATTTAGCTGGAATTTTGATTGGAATGTTGTGAATGTAAGCTGATCAGAGAAAACTGAGACACGGAAGTCCACAAAAGGTTTCCATTCCCATTTGCAGAATATTTCCTCCTTAATTTGCTGATTCCCGGAGGCACTACCTAAAATGTGAGTGAGCTTCTCGAAGGTGGGTAGGTTGTGCATCACTGCCATCTTCGGTATGCAGGAGGAATCGCTGGAGTGACAGTCATTTAAATGAAACATGTTGAAATAACTCATTTAAATATAATCAGATGGTTGAAATTTGACAGCAGAATGGAACAGATTTTTCCACTGTTTGCAATGCTACAGAAATCAATAGGCACAGCTTTTCCATGCTGTATGCATATTTAAAAAAATATTTGGAGATTGAAAATCCTTGCACAATAAATAGGAAAATTAAAATATCTCATATCACATTGCCAAATGATGGGGTAATAGACACAAACATATTGTTCTGTAAAAAACTGCTTTAAGAAGAAAAAGTCTGAATTGATTCATTTAGTCAAACAGTGTTCGAACAGATGGTGTGATTAACAACTAGTATGTTAGCCATCTCAGGAGCTCACAGAAAAAGTAAACAAATGCCTTTAAAACATATCACTTTATTCCCCAAAAGGTATTTTCATTCACTTATTAAAAAATGTGAAAATCTACATATTTATGATAGAGGTATGAATATTTTGAATATAACTATCAGACATGTCTGGCAGCTAAAATTGTTTAAATTCTGCTTTTTAAGGCAGGCTTGAAATCTTGCAAGTTTTGGGTTTCACTTGCTGAATTTTCACACTGATTACAATGCATCAATATATGGAGAAAAAAGGTGGAGGAATGAAAATTCATCATTCAAACTTTAGTGAGTGATCTAGTACAAATGAATCAGTATTGTATGAGAAGTTGTTCAAAATAGACCTGATTTTCATGTAAGAAATGTGTTGCAGCATTTTAACAGGGCAAAAGCTCTAAAAACAACCTTGGGAGCAAGGTTACACATGCACAGAAAATGCATGTATTTTTTTTCACCACCAGCAGGATATGGAACAAAAAAAAATATTGATTTGCGCTGTGCTTTAAAAATTCTCAGGTATTCAAGACAGTCAGTATAAATGAGAGCAAGCTTTTTCCCCACTCAGATGGACAGAACATGGAAGAGTCTTTCTGCATTGTGTTTGTGAGAGGTGTCCTGGACAGTTGCTATATATGACTGCCGGAGACTTCCCTATCCCGGGTTCTCCAGCAGTGTACAAAAAAGTCCTTTTCTCATCAGCTGTCTGAGCCGAAGAAGCACTCTGGAGTCCTTAGTTCGTGTTCTCAAGGCAGTTTATTAGTTCCTTATCAAAAGTAGATTTCTCTGCCCTGCCGAGGTCGACACAGCAAAACTTTCTGAGACACACTGTGCCCTGCACAGTCTCTGTCCTGCAAGGGAGATCGAGGCACACTGTCTGCACACACTGTCCTGCACACTGTGTCCTGCAAGGGAGATCGAGGCACACTGTCTGTCTACTTTGTCTACTCTGTCTGCTCTCCGCTCTGCCCCCACCCCAGGTCAGCTCTATTCTTTTATACTATCAACTACGTATCCAATGTTTACCATTAATTTCCAATCCGTGACCCCTACATTACATTGTCCAGCTCTCTGACAAGCCAATCCAAAAGTGCCAACATCACCAAGAAGATGGAAGTTAGGAAGAAGAAGAAGAAGAGATAACATGCCACGTGTAAGAATTCTCCATCTTGATTCCCAGACCCCCCTGTCCAGAATCTCAAACCCCCCTGGACATGGGTCCAAATCTTTCCCTTTTCATCTATAATTATTACTATTCTACTCTTTAAACTCTGGCGACTTGCAATTTTTATAAGTTAGTAATTTGTCTCATGGATTAAAATCAAAGCCACAGTCATTCTCAGTATCAATCCAGGTTCTCTGACACCTCTGGCAAGGCTGAAAAGCCTCCTGAACAGGGTTTGTATCATTCTGAGATGCCACAGGAACCCCTTGGGTTCCAACATATGACCTTTCTCTTTGATCAGTTTTCAGTAAATACATTTTGAAATGGTATAAGAAAGGAAAAGAATGATGCTAACAGCACTGAGCACCATTGCACAGCAGAATAGAAACAGAAACAGAATTTGTTCTTTTTATCACCTAGAAAATGCATCACATGCATGATTGTATTCCACAACAAACCAGGAGTCGGGTCAGAGCCAAAGGCCATAGGACCTTGCCAAAGTGTTGTCAAGACTAAGCAAGGCACTGCCCAGTAAATCAAACTCAGAGTCATGCTCATGCTTTCACTCTGCTTTGTATAAAGCCTAAATAATTTGTCCTGCATTTGACCTCAATTTACCATAAATAACTTCAACCTTAAAACATGTACAAAATATCTGATAAGAGAATTTCAATATAGTCCATAATCTTTATCTTGCAGCAACATATCTTTCCTTTAGTAATGAAGTTCAGTTAGTCCA
This sequence comes from Bombycilla garrulus, assembly GCA_013400315.1. NCBI lineage: Eukaryota > Metazoa > Chordata > Aves > Passeriformes > Bombycillidae > Bombycilla > Bombycilla garrulus. The sequence goes on along the minus strand of VXBU01004727.1, from coordinate 433,038 downwards.
TGGATGAAAAAGGAAATTAACTATATTTTTCTGATGTCTTAATTGTCCATCAAGATACCTCTTGGTTATGTTATTTATTTATTCAGCTAGAAAAAGGGAATTTCAGTGTAATTAATATAGAAAGTAAGTCACTGCCAGTCAGTTCAGTTTGTACAAATCTGACAAAATCAGAGCCCATAAAAAATGATTCTGCTACCAGAAAAAGATTGAAAAATTCTGTAGTTACTAAAAAATTATTTGCTTGTTTCCAACGTAGCTGGAATGTGAGAGGGAAGCATGTTATCAAAACATTTGTGAAGATCTGTGTCTGGTAATATTGCCTAATTCTGGTAATGTGTAGCTTAATCTAATATATTCTCTGCTGAAAAAATGAGATCATTTATTTGAAGTGTCCTTGTCTTCTCTCACAGTCTTTTCCTAATCTTTGCATCAGCCAGAAGATTTGTTTCTGAAACAGCAATTCTGAAGAAATCTTTGCTGTATGTAAACAGGACTGAAAGTTTTTCTGAAAAGATCAAGACACAGAAAGTATAGACCAATGCATTGGATTGAACTTTCATTGCTGTAATTGTTTTCATTTTCACAGATTAGTTGAAAAATAGCAACATGTGGTAAACACAGTACTGACCAGGATGATGTTTCTGACTGAGCAAAATCAGAACTTGCTGCTGCGTATATAAAAGGGCATGCCTAAATCTCTAAGTGACCTCAGTAGTCTTAAGAATAAACTATTAAATAACTGACACGTCAAATGCAAAGGCTCACACAATAGCCTACTTTCAGTGCTCAACCTTGCACATCAGTGATGTGCAGAGATGAAGGGATAAAAAAAACCCATTTCAACACATAGACAACCAAATGCACAGTCATAGCTCAAGCAACATCTGAGGAAATCAAATGTTGGAGATGTAAAGTACCCTACCAGCCACCAACCTCATTAAGAAAATTTCCAGAAAGGATGTTCTCAGTGGATTACAACTGCAATAGCTTAGGTAAGGAAGCAAGAAGCAAATAATTTGTGGCTTTACATGTTAAGTATGCAGAACTGATCACTGGGTACAGGTCTAACACTCTGGTTCACAGAACTAAAATGTATTTTCCCCCTAAAATATACTCTAAATGAGTCTCCAAGCCTCAGTGGTGTATCAGGACCTTCAGTGATGTATCAGGACCTTACTTTAAAATGAATCATGCAAATAAACACAATATCTATTCTTCTTAGAGTATGTTAGTTCAAAAGTGAAAATATTGTGGACTTGTGGGTTTGAGCATTACTATAACTTCCCATGGTTTTAAAAGGTTGTGGAAAACTGACTGATTCACAAATTTTCACTTATCTACCTACTAAGGAAATCCAGCAGACAGGTCATGTGCTCTTTTGTAAAATACATCAAAACTAGATCATCTAGATCATCTTTTCAACTCAAATCAAACCTTTCTGTGATGCTATGATATTGGAAGAAAAGAAAGAAGGAAAGTTACAGAAATGGGAAGTAATAAAATCATTCATTTGAACTATAATGACTCAAATTTTACCCTTGCTAGTCATACCTACCCGGACTTTCTTTATAATCATTGAAAAATTTAAAAAACTTCCTTAAATGCTCTTTCTCAATTTCTAATATGGCCAGCTTTCCTTCATCTCCTTCATCTGTATCTTGTAAAGGAATCTGATTGAGTGACACTGCTAGAATGTGTGTATTTGGTGTTGAAATCAAGTTGATCTACCATTTCTTCAGGCTTTTGAGATGATAAAAAACCCAACATAGCTGTAGGTACAGACTCTAGAGCAGTTGCAATTGCAAAATCCCCTCACACAAAATTCAGGATCACACATGATTTTCCATCAGCTATAAGCCATACTAGAGTTCAGTGACTCCCACACAACGGAGCACAGCAGATCCTGCTCTGGAAGCACAGCAATGTATCTGCATCACCATGGCACTGAGCTGCAGCCAGGGCTTACTATTGGGAGTCAAAGATTTTACTGAAGTGCAAAACCGTGCTAATGCAGCTGGTCAGTTTGTAGGCTGGTCAGCAGTAGTTTGGGGCTATCTGTACTATATTTAATTGCAGAGTGCAGACACTTCCTGAGGAACCTGCCTTCCCTTCATTTTCAGTCCTTTAAACTTAAGTCTTTGAAGACAGCACTGAGTACAGACACTTACTGACATCCACTGAATCATCCAATGTGAAGAACTGCTCTGTCTGATTATGCAGTCTCCAGATATGAAATTAACATAATTACACTAAGTGAATTTTTTCTTAAAGGACAGCATTTTCAGGGAAACTTGGATTAGCTATCTGTACTGTACACCTGTAGTTCCTGATGAAATAATGGAGAACCCAACAGCGAAACCACTGTTACATTTCCAATGATCAATAAACTAGATTTCTCAGTGGCAAAAATTACTATACAGCATGATTGACACTTGACAAGAAGTTCTATGTCACCACTGCTATTGACCAAATGCTGCTTAAATACCTAAAGACACAACTTTTATAAGACATGGAGCATTTAAATTCTCAGATACAAAAGAGTATTATTATTAGCCTAGAGGCATCAGAGCTTATTTTGAGGAAGACTATAAATACTGCTACTATTATTGAAAAAAGTAATATGAAAAATGCAAAAAGAGTTACCCATTCTTTCAGATAAATATTCTCAATATGTAAACAGATAAATATTCTCAATAAATAGTCTCAATATGATCAATATGTTTCCCTAGTCATAAACCCAGTCTAAAAATTAAAAGTGATTGATTGAATCTAGGGCAACACCAGAATCAGTCTGTGGGAGTAGGATACAAACATAAAGTTAACTATCTACGGAAAGTTTGACATTCACATCAAACTAAGCAAAAGCTTTGTAATAGGCTAAAAATCAAAAAACGTAAAGTTAATGCTGTAAAAGTGTTGCTGTAAAACCAGCACTTTGAAAAGCATTGGAAAGCTAGATGGATACCCTACTGCAGTTTCTTGTAAGTGATTCAAGATCCTTATGTAAGCAACTTTGTACAGCCTGGACACTTTTGAGGCAGAATGGAAGTGCTTCAGTGACATTGTCTACACAGCTTTGAACACCCAGACTTCTTTGAATACATTGAGCTTAACACTTTGGAAACATCAAGACTATAGCAACAGAATTGCAGGAGAAACAAAGAAATGCGGAACACTGTCTAGACATTTAACTTGGGTGATGCAGGGTGTTTTAGCAGAACTGGTCAGGGCAGGGCCTGGTCCAAGTGATGACCATGGCTCCCCGTCAGGTTGCAGCAGAAAATTTGGAGAATTGTTCTGCAGCTGCTGCTGAGAATGTCAGAGCTCTTCTGAGAGCAGACTCATCCCCAGTATGTTCTCTGCCACTGTCTGATTGAGATCTTCATAAAAAAGATTTTGTTTTCTCATCCTATTCTCCAGATACCACATGACTGATTTCAAAAAAAGCATCTTAGTTCTCCTGTCTTATCAACTGGAAGAGAAGGAAGAAGACATTCAGTTTTGGCATTTTTCCATACTTGCCATTCCCTCACATGGTAGCAGTCAAATGTGTTGCAACGGAATAATCTGCATCTATGTATTAACCAGTAGTGCAATTATTCCCTTAAAAGAGGCTGGCACAGGTTGCTTTCAATCCACAAATATCATTTTAAAGTACCTTAATCTAGGTAGAATTGCAGTTTAAATATCTTCTACCAATATTGATAGCGTTGCCTGTAACTGATAAATCCTCCCTACCTCTCAATCTCACTAGACATCACATTGTAATGCTTCATTCTTGCCAACGTTTGCTCTTGCTACATTTTTTCAAGCTAGCAATCATCACACTCTGTTGGGATAAGAACCAAAGATATTTGATTTATTCAATAATTCATAAAGAAAAAAGTTCTAATCCAAAGCAAACTTTAGGTTTTCTATATTTACCCTTAATCTCTCACTTACACTGGCAGGAAATAGGTATATTTATGCCGTCAGAAAGCAGCAATGTCAGAGCAGAGCTCAGATGATACAGTTGGTGTCTTTACAATTGCTTTTATACTGCTGTTTTAAAAGTTGGCTGATCCATTGTTTGTATCATTGCTTTCATGCAGTGAATGATCAAGACCTTGCTGTTACAGCCAAGGAATACACCCCACAGAAGCACACTGTCACATTAGAACTGTGTCAATTTGCCCCCTTCCAAGGAGATGACCAAATAGTTTAAACGCTTCCACCACATTCTACAATGGGCAAGTTAGAAAGACCAAACGATTTTTGTTGTGCACTGCAGCTCGTTAGGCACTTCAGAAATCTAAAAATATTTTTTTTACAGCAGCTGTTATATTTTACATATTTTTTAAAAGAATTGTGTGTGTAAGTAACATAGTCAAATGAAAAACATATGTCCACAGTTAATAGTATACAAAAAGAGCACTATGTATATCACTGAGAAAAGAATAACATAAGCTTTGGTTATTGGCTTAAATGAATATTTTACAATCATTTTCCCCCATAAAAGGTGTGAACTCTGAGGGAGGGGGGGAGTACTGCTGGGAATGGTGCCCTCTCTCATCTTAAAATGTGTGAGAATCCAAACAGATTATTTATATGCAGCTTCTTGTATTGATTACATTATGCTACATACTGTGCGATTCAATAGGACTCCTAAAAATATATTTTATAAGAGCTTATGGTTTGTAACGGCAGAAGAGCAAAAGGTTCAGCTCTTGCCACAATCTGAAGGCTCAGGATTTATACTCTAATTCTTGACAGCTCAGAAAGAGTGATTTGCAGCACACACTAGCACACTTGTACGTGGGGTTCTACCCTGAAGGTCCTTTGCAAACCAACAAAATACTGCCAAGATTTAAGTCGTTCATCTTCCAGATATTCCAGCTTTACAAAACAAGAATTTAAATTATAAATAAAATGGACAAACAGGGATGACTGAAGAAAGGAAAGCATTTTATTCAGGTTTTCTGTGCTATGTAAAGGAGTTGTAAAACTAGCAGTGGCTTCACAGGATGGCAAACATTGGGTCCAGCATCTATGTAGAAAGGCCTCTTCACTGTCTCTACCTGTACTGGTAAGGGGGAGGAACTCATAATTTCTTCAGTGAAGGACGGGAAGAATCACTAGAGGGCTCCCAAACTATTTAAAGGGACATTCTCCTTCCTGTAATGTGCATTGGATAACATGAGTTAAAGAAAAGACTTCAAGGATTCTCTTTTTACTTCTCTCGTTGGCTCAAATATTCTGTCTTTGTGTTCAAATTCACTCTTTCTGGAGGAGAGACTGCAAAAATCACTTTGAGGGTGATATAAAGTAGGAGCGGGGAAGCTTTCAGATAGATTTAACAACTGGAGGTTTGGCACTGCTCTCATTGGCTGAGCAGAGAGACAGAAATGAGAAATGTGACAAGGAATCAAAGTTGAAAATATAGCTGAAGGCTGAATTTATACAGCTTGCAAAGAAAGGACAACATTCTGTGGGATGGGACCACCATAATTTGGTAAACTGTCCTATTTCTAAACCAATTTCCACCCACTAAATTCAAGCACCTTGGTTTTCTTCTGCAATTTTTGGGGAGTCAAGGCATCTGTAACAAATACACATTTGCTCATACTTACATGTGTGTGTAAATACACATATATACATATATACGTGTATACACAGTCATATGCAAAAGTGGTCTTTATGGGAGCCCACTGAGTGATCTTTAAGGATGTCTCCATATTGTTGAAAGGAGAGAAAACTACTGCTGTAAAAAGGAATTACCTAAATTTTCTCTTCACTGACATGGCCTGTCACCTATTCCCTGCCAAGTCCCTGCCAAGTCCATAGCAGAAACTTTGCTTCCTAAAGAGAAACACCTTTTTGCTCAGTGATTTAACAGCAAGAAAACACAAGTAGGATTTCTTCCAGTGCTCCAAATAACTAGTGCTTTTCCGTTTTATGTGCCATGTTGAGGTTGCTGAAGTATCAGTTCTTTTGATTTACAAGAATTTTGCCCAAATCATTTTAAATGAAGGTTGAAAAAACGCCTGTATCTTTGGACTCTGACACCTGCTAAGACAGAAAGGCAAACAGCTTCCTGTAAAATAAAGAGAAAGAATAAGCTATATCCTGTATGTGAGTTAAGTGGGCCTGAAAACTTTAATGGTTTTGACATATCTGTTATAATTTTAGGAGATGAAGTGAGGGAATTTAATTTTTTGTCTATTACTACATAACTGTCATTGCTCCAGGTATACCCATTCTGGAAAGATATTAGCCCTCTGAGACTCTCAACTTTCTGTGCCTGTGGTCTCTTCACAGGCTTGCTCCTCTAGGCTAGAGTTTAGTGAAATTATTCCTTATCCGCAATTCAGTTTTGCTCGGCTTTTTTAAAAACATCCTAAATTTATTTCTAACTGTTAGGCTTTGTCATCAATATTTAAACAATTCCTTATAAGAAGTTCTGAGTGTGGAAGTCTGAAGCTATCTGACTTTTGTTGCAGTGGAAAAACAAGATCATGATAAGCAGATATCAGAGATTAATGAGCTGTTTAAAAGTCTAGAAATGACGTCTGAAAGCAGAATTTTTTTGTTTGATTCTGAGGTTGTTCCTTGTGCCTTTCTGCTTTTGGACATTCTGTGGGCTCTAGCAGTATTTTTCTAAGTCATCATTTAAGAGGAAGGAAACATTAGTACATATCAAGTGAGTTTAACAGTAATGAAGTGGTGCTGTCATGCATTGTATCTGGTAAATGATTCAAGAATGGAACAGTAAACACTGTTAGTGTTGAAGTGGGCATAATTATATTTTGCGGTTAGTCCTGAGGAAAAATTCGAATCTGTCTTTGGTACCACTGTTTCAGGCTTTCTAAATGCAGACTGCCCTGAGATAACTGCATTCTAATTTTCTTCTACATTTCCTTGAAACTGTACAACATCCTGCACTCGTTTTTTATCAGCTTGACAACAATAACTTCACTTCCTTTTATTCAAGTTCTGCTGTCCGTATGTCAATTCTACTAAAGACAGGATGCCTGACTTGAAGTATAGGAGACGTAGACTGTTGCCCACCACAATGAGAGGATAAGCAGGGGTGCAGGAAAATGTTTTAAAAAACATTATTTGCTATCTGGAATTGCTTATTTTTACAACTAGTACGCCAGTGAGAGTCATGCCTCTACTTTTCTTAGTATTCTACTGGAGATCAGAGGTAAATAAAATATTCATCCAGTGCAGATAACAACACAGAAATGTTTGTGTACACGTTATGCCCTCTGCATCACTGTGCACTCTTCAAATGCAGCCTCGTATCACACACACTATTATTTCCATCCTGCAGCATCTATTTTGATTATAAACTACAAGTATCTTGAGGCATACTTTTTCGTCCTTTGTACACTAATGAAGGACACTGGTGATCTTGATAATAATGCTCTGCATTTAATGCTAAGTATCTAGCTGCTTAATTGTCTTGATTTATAGCCTGTGTTTGTTTTATGCATTCTTTAAGTGCATCTATATCCAAGATTTTTGAGACTGACCAGAAATAATTCTGTATTAGTTTGTAAATATTAATACAGAATATTACTTTCTAACTCCATAGATATTGTAGTTGTTACATCTTTGTGTCAGTTGTCACTTGAGGTATTTTTCATCCATTTACAGTGTGTCTCTATAACCTTTTGGTGATTTCAAGAGCAGTTTCATTGCCACTGAAAAGGAAATTATTGACAATTCATAACCCGTTATAGTTCCTGCTCCACCTGCCATTTTCTAACTCCCTAGACTATTGTGAACTTAAAGAAGACTGCTTTTTAAAAATCTTTTACCATCTGCTGTATACTGCTTAATGTTTGATATCCTGTTAGGGCTTTTTGAACCAATTTTTGCAGTCTAGTTCTATTTGCATTTTCCAAGCTGAGCCAAGAGACAATTAGACAGCAGACAATTTGTTGAGCCTCAGTCCTTCCCTACTGAGCTAGGAATGTTATGCTTAAGTATTCTAGGTGACCAGGGAGGCTCTTCTTCTTTCTTGTAATTGTCTGCCATTGTTCATGTCTTTGCTGCACAATTCTAACATTTTGAAAAACTATATTTGTGCCATATTTAAAACTGTGTCCCCTAGTATTCACTCCTTCTTCTGTAAAACCATACCACTGCTCTCGGAGACAATGTGCTACTATTTGCCTTAATTTTGTAACTATGAGAACTCTTTCTCTATATTGCCAAATTTATTTTTCATTGGACTTTGAATCCCAGAGTAGCCATATGCAATATTATTGTATGAAGTTAAGTAGCTTTTCCTACCACCCCCAATTCATCCAAACAATAATGAAATATATGTCATACATCTTTCATTCCAAAGTGTCATGCTGAATATACATCACAACAGTCAAGACACCACAGGATCTGATTTACAAATTGGGATGGTTTAAGTTGAGGCAGTTTCAGTGCTTCGCTTTCCCTCTTTTTCTTGCTTCTCTTAGAGATTCCTACTCTGACTACAGAGCTGGCTCCACTTCTCACAAAGCAGTAGTTGAACTGCTAAAGTTTATTACACAAATGCCAAGCTCTTATTTGCAATTCTGTAGCTGTTACATCAGAGTCTGAACTGTTCCTGCAGTGTGGGTAGGGAATTACTGCAGCCATTCCAATATAAGATATCCCATCCTTGATCATGACTCAGTTCAAGCCTTTTCTGGTGAAGAAGAGTGTCAGCTAACACATTTCAACCAGCAAGAGAACATAAATTTTCTTGAGGAAAGGCCACATAGATACAACAGAATTTGGTTTTTTATAGTACCTCATAAAGTATCACTGCTGAATATACTGCATGGAATCTTTTGGCTTGGAAATTTGAAAACCGACTTGATTATAGTAGGTTTTGATTACCCAGTGCTAGAAAACTTAAAAGGCTCTGAAGCATAAATAAATTAACAGGACACTATTCAGTTGAATATTAAGGCACAACCTTCCATATTTTCTAATACTGATCTGTGGGTTTTCTACATGTAGATCATCTATTTTACTTGAGTTCTGTTTAGGTGCAGTAGAAATATACCATTACCTTGACTCTTCATCATCTGAGACTGTCACTCCACCACTTTTACAGGAGCAGAGCAACATACAAGAAAATACATCTTCTGGTATGATGCTTTCATTTTTCACCATCCCAAATTGATGAACAATCACTGTAAGGTTGTGAACTAGTTTTCTTTCAGTGAAACCTACAGACCTTTGGATATACTGGTGTATGCATATGATATATGCTCTACATTTTAGCACAAAGATCAGTCTAGTCTATAAACATCTAAAAACAGGAGAAAGCAACAAAAAAAAAAAAAAGCCACACAACCACAACAACAACAAAAGCCAAAATAAATAAACTTACCATGGTAAGTGACAAACTTACCATGGCAAACCAGCAACCAAAAAAAAGACTGTCTGTTCAGGGAATGCTGTCAGGCTTGCAACTGGAAATATGAAAGCCGCATCTTGCTTGTTCTGACTAAATTCAAGGAAGATCTTTATGTAATCATTGCAAATCTATGGGATTTTTCTTTTTTTTAAAAAACATGATTCCTATGGTCAGCTTCACATTCTAATAGGGAGATGCCAATGAGACCCAGAATACTGGCTAGTTATTTTGGTTAGAAGTGTATTACCTAGCTGAGAGCTATTATTATTTACATAATAATTTATAGATTGACCCATGAATCACATAGAGAGACATAATTAATTTTGTGTTGTCCTAAACAATTTCAATTATCCTAAACCACAACGTTTTGCTCCATTTCAGGATTCTTCCATTTTAATGATTTTTTTAAATTAAAAATAGACCCATTTGTAAGGGAAAATACTAAGATAAAAACCTCATTTTTAAAATTTTGAATATATTAAAAACCCCACTGAGTTTTCTCCCTGTCCTTTGCCTTCTCTCCAACTGTTTTTTTTAAAAATGAAATTGCTTATTCAATTTAACTTACATTTATTAACAATCCTGTCATCCCCAAAATCATCTAAATGAGTTGCATTCAGCCAGCTTCTCACCTGCTCTGAACTGAGTTAGATTAAAATGCTGGAAGTCAGCTATAAATCTCAACCATTGCACAGTGATGGAAATGTTTTTGGCAAATGGTGATAGTGTAGACATCGCCAATAAGTGCTTCAAACTGGACGCTTTGTCTCTTAAACCCCCATTAACACTCATCAGTATCTGATATTTATTTAGCAGCATTTCTTTCTTTCCAAAGTATCCGATCCAAAGCAAAAGGAATCTTTGCTTGACTTCTGTCTGATCAGGCCCCAACCTCCTGCTTCCTTTTGGAAAAATAGAAAGGCAGTGCAAAAACAGTGTAAACTTTCTATTTTTTTCCCTACACTTATCTTTGTTCTCTTGGGGTTTTTAGGGTTTTTTTTTGTTGGC
>VXBU01004727.1:346271-422595 GCA_013400315.1 Bombycilla garrulus | reverse complement strand
TTTTTAATGAAGCTAAATAATTTCTTCTCAAAGTCTGCCTTGTTCCTCTTCCATATGTTCCCTGCCCACGTAAATACCTTTAGCCTCTTTATTAATTCTTTCACAAATGTGTTTCGACCTCCTTCTCACTGTTCCTTTATTTCTAGCAGGTTTTAATCTAATCTAATCTAATGGTACTTAGTAGCCAGTTCAGGTCCAGGGGAAGTTTGTGCCACTGTCCTGGCATTAGTGGAGCAATATAACTTGTTCTGGGTCTTGGTTTGACCCTCCCTTTCTCTACAGTTAACACTTTCTTTCTTCAGCTCTCCTCCCATTAAGGCTTGAATAATAAAACGTGCTGCAAAGCAGTGGTGTTTCTGAGAGTTAGCATTTGGGGTAGCAGATGGGGTGATAAAGAAACTGTTTGTGGGGGCGGGGTATGGCCTCTATTACTCCACACCCACTACATGTATTTTTAGCCATTAAATATAATGTGGAAATGTAATGCATTTCAGAACTGTATTTTATCAATATATTATCCCCTTAAGTACAGTACTTTATAAATATTGATAAACTTGATTATAAACAAACTCATTGCTAATTCCTGGAGACCAGTCATCATGATGTGGCAGTGTTTACTGAAGTGGCGATTGGCATGAAACTGTGATGCAAAGGATATATTTCTCTGGGTTAACAATTTGCTAGAGGGTGTATCTCTGTTCATTCAGTTCAGTGGGTATACACGAATACATGCAGAAATACTATTGGACAAACAAATGCTAATGTTTATATAATATCCCATGGAAGAGGCATGGTAGAAGTCTTTATGATTCTCAGTATATGTAAATACATCAAGTGTTAGATATGAGGCTTACAGGAAGGAAAATAAACTACCTGCACGTCTCAAAATATTCTTCGTGAAAATGTGCAATCTCTATTTCTATAATTTTTATTCATATTAGATCTAATTCAGAATTAATGTAAATTAAAATACATATTAAGCAGATAGTGGGTGTGACACAGTACTGTTATGATGCTATTGCCTTATAGCTAGTTTTAGCACTTCACAGAGATAATGCAAGGTGAACAAAAAACAGCCCTCAAAGTGATTTCTCACCCCACAGTGAATCACTCTGAGCAGAGCTTTCCTACCGAGCAAAATACATGTCAGCATGGGAAAAACACAGAACACAATCTCATAGAAACAATACTCTGAATAAGATAAAATGCTAGCCAAAGGAAAAATCAGAATGCTGTAACAGTTCTCATTTTTACATTTGTTCCATGAATAGGAAACACAATAAGTTTGTTCCTTCTTGCTTCTGTATTTCAGAGATTAAAGTCTTTGTATTTTTTTATTTCTAACAAGTTTTCTCTATCACAATTTAAACTCAATTTTTTTTTTTATTACCAAGAGAAAGAAAAGCTTGTAAAAAAACCAAACCCAAACATTCTATTCCTTTATTTCTAAGTACACTTTAATTTTTTTCTTCAGCTAAGGCAAATTATTTTCCTGAGAAGAAATTTGCTTGGAACTTAGGCAAACTATCAGTAAGCATCTTACATTTTTTTCCCTTCTCTATTTTGCATTAAATTATGTTTGAGATGAAAATTATTGTGAGATATTTATATATTTTACTTTATACTAAGTGTGGACCTTTTATTTAGAGACTAGCAAACTATTGAGATTACTTTTCTGAACATTTAAAATATGTATGTGTCAAAATATTATAGCCAGGTGATTATCTGCATTCCCTCTCAATAAAACAGGTTGCAGGTCCCTATGTTCTGTGTCTTTGTGCTTCCATTCACCGTATGGACACAGGGGACTCTGATCTTCAGACAGGAACTATGAAAATAGTTAATGCATTTATGTAGCAATATTTTTCATACAATAAGGGGTTACTTTATGCATTTTTTTCACACATCCTCTGATTTTAAGGAGAAAAAAAAGGAAACAAAAAGAAAAGAAGAAAAGCTTTGCTAATTTGTGCAATTACTATTGTCCTATTGTTGTCTTCAGAGATGGTCAAAAAAGACCTTTCTGCACACACAAAAAATTAGGAAAACAGATTTGTTTTGACAGGCTGTTATACTACAAAAATATTTTTGAATGTAAGCTGCAGCAAAGTTCAGTCTTAGGAAATGCAAACCCAGTACACTATTTTCACCACTGTCATAGGAAAGTATGGAGAAGTGAATGTAAAAGATTCTTTTCAAATTTTGCTAAATAGGCAAGTAGCAGGATAGCCTAACAATTTACTATTGAAAGAATTTTCTTAAATGTTATAATTTTCACAAAAATACAATATTTCTTGCATACACTGTGAAGTGACCACCCTTTATTTTGCAATCAGAGAGCAGAGCTGGCAGAACTGAAGTGGTTTGGCAGCTGCAGAGATGAAACTGAACTGAACAAACAGTTTCTTAAGTGATGCTTGGATAGAAGAATTTGGAAACAGTTCAGCTTTAAAAAAAAATCATTTAAATGTGTGAATCCTGCTTGTTACATTCTTAGGAGTAATTTCTATATGTATGGCAGAGTAGTTATTATACCGCTAAGGAAAGAAAAGTATAAAAGTATTAGAATAAATTCTTGTTGCAGAAAAAGTACAGCTCTATTTACAGAGATAACTTTAGTTAACACATATGGGCAACAATATATAATTTTAGCAATACTTTTACACACAAAGTTACCAAGAACAATCATTTATTTCTTTTATTCTGACCGAGGGCACAGTTGTGCATAATAAAGAAATCTGTTCCTGTGCTGGGTAGATTTAAACTTCTGAACATCCGTATTCAGCAAAATGGCTTGGAGGGCATGTTGAGAAATACTTCATGAGTTTTACATTAGCTCTCCATCAAGGGCTACCAGTGACATCCTCATCAACCACTTTACAGAGCATTCTCCTGGATAACAGAGAGCTCAATATAAAAAATTTTCATATTACATTCTGCAGTAGGAAATATCTAGCATAGTTTTCAGTGAAGTTTTTATTTCATAAAGTGAAATGTCTCTACAGTTTCATAGCTTGGATGCTTCATTTTGATCTTCAGTTCTTCAAAGTGTGCACATTCTGAACTCTTCTGATCTCAAAGGGACAGGCATAATTTATTGCTTAAATTTTCTGTTCTCTTGTGAGTCCAGAAAGAAGAAAATGAATATACTTGCAAAGAGTATCTTTATCTTAACAACAGCTTCTCATTCAGCATGAGGTCTTTAAAGCAAATGAAGATTTTGGGTTTGCTGGCATTTTGTCACCCTAACCGAGGCAGCCAACTGGCTCTGGTTTTAACACATTAAAGCTTCCATTAATTTTTATTTTTTGCCTACATCCACTATATTGTTTGAAAAGGAAAAATGGCTCTTTGAATGAGGCTTATTAATTTTAGCCACCATATTATGGACGCTATCAGTGTTATGGACTGCGGACGGTTCACCCAACATCCAGTATTATGCACTCATATTTAGTATGATTTGAGGAGATAAACTGCATATGTTTGCTATCCAGAGACACTGGTAATTATCATAAAGCTGACATTAACCAGAGGTCATGGAAAATTCAGGGTAAATGTCTGTAATTTTTTTACTTATGCAAGTTAGCAAGAAATTGGTTGACTCAAAAATAGAATTGAAGGCCCAGCAAATGTACTTCATCCTGTGCTGTACAATACAAAGTAATTGTTCTTCAATTACTTTAGATAGTGAATACATAACATATTCACTGAATATATTCTATATATATAATACATATATTCAGACATGTATGTATATATTCTGTGAATATATCTATTTTTACCACTTCACTTATTAGGGATTGTGGTACATCATGCTTTCTATCACACCCTCTTCAATACAAATGATCCTAAATCTACATATTTTTTCATCAGCAGATCTCAAAAGTAATGCCTTACATTCCAGAATATTTTCTCTGAAAGTCTTCAGCAAAATTTAATAATTATTATAGAAAAAAAATTATTTCCCTACGACATTTTAAATTTTGAATTTTAAGTAGCTCTGTGGATATTGCATCCCTTTTAAATATAATAGCTGAAGAACAGCTATTTGATAATTTTGCTCAGGAAGAATGTGTTATAATCCAGGCCAAATCCCTTCTAAAAAATGTTTTTAAAGCTTCCTTCATCTCACTTTGCTGGCCTTTGTACAATCACATACGAAAAGAAATGGACAAGACCAAAAAAAAAAAAATATTTACCACGAGCAAATAAAGCAAAACAAGCCGGAATGAAATTATTAACTTAGAGAATCTGCAGAAAAATGCACCAGGCACCTGACAGTTTTAAGGTTTACCAGTGTGCTTGCTTTTAAAACATATATTTGTGTTTCTGAGTGTCTGGGCTGTCACCCATCCTGCCTCTTCCATCTCAGTTAAGCACATGTTGTGTAGGTTTGGCATGGGAAGACTGGTAGATTTGATGTCAAGGTTTTCTGGCAATTTTGCTGTACTCTACCTTTGCACACATACATCTATTAGTTTAGCGCAGGACATTAATTTTCAAAATGAATGCATTTATTTTCAATGGCATTGCCTAAAACAGCCTAAAGTGATGGTTAACAACAGCAAAATACTGCTAAAATGTTGTGACAGAATCAGCACTACCTGTGTTCCTTTATTGCATGTGAGACTGTGAAGCAAAGAGGATTCATACCCATGCTCTCTGATGTGCCATCAAAGACTAGCAAGCACCTACAGATAAGGCTGCAGTAGTAGGATAGCAAGGGCAAAATGAACAAAAATATCCCCTGTATGCTCCTGCTTAGGGAAGGTGCCACTGCCCATAACTGAGAGTGGTAACAGCTGAGGAAAAAGGGACAACACTAAGTTACAGCACAGCACACTCCGAGAATATGAAACTGAATCCCTGATTACACTTTTTGATATGTTGAGGATCTATCCGAGGTATTTCAAAGAAATTTTGAGGAGCGGAAATAGCGCAAATATCTTTGTCACATGTTAAAACTTCATTGCTGTATTTCTTATAGTAAGAGGCAAATCGGAATTATTAAAGCTGGAATTGTTACAACAGAGCTATTTTTTAGAAGATGTTGCCAGGCATGGTATAAGCTTACCACTTATCAAGAAACCGTATCACTTACAAGACTCCATATGTTTCATTCATATGAGCAAAACCAGCAATTGGTTAAGACTAAAACACAAACATCCCACTGACTTTTCCAATTTTGGAATAGTTATTTGAAACAAATATTAAAGGATCATAGGTTCTGTGACCTGATGTTTCTGTTCACCAAGTCTCCTTTGTAACACAGTCACATCAGCATAAGCATAAGGTCTACGGGGGGTAAGCAATAAAGCACTGCTCCAGACACAAGAATTACAAATACAAGTGGCTTTACATGGCAATAAAAATCTCTTTAGCCCCCATTATTAGGCTAAACTAATTTGTATATTATGTTCCTTCTGCTCTGGAAACAACAGTGATATTTTTTCCTTTGTTAGTGGGGGCTCCCTCTGAGCTTAGCATCGGTTCAAATTTGTTTGACTTTTCTTCTGCGGCTGGCAGAGGAAATCTCCTCTTTCAGAGGAGCATGACTGGTCACATTCCTGAGTAGGAAAAGCCTTATTTGGTCTCAGTGTTTGGGCCCTAAACTCTCCTGTTGATTCTCTAGATCCTTTGTAAATGCAGTGTAATTCATTCACTTGGGGAAAAGATGTTAATTTCCCCTCTGGATCTTTTTGCCTGAAAGGGTGTTAGAATCAATAATCATAAATGGGGCCTTGGTACACTTTCTCTTTCGTTCTAAATTGGTTGTAGCTTTTATTTTCATTAAACATTCATCTAACTGTGACCATACTATACAGAATCTTCTGAGCAGTAGGAAAAGAAACAAAAGTGCTCAAAAACCTCCTGTACTCGAGATGTTTACCCACACACTTTGAAAAATGCCTCTACTCTGAATCCAGCATTAATTTTTTTCAAAGTTGTTTCACATGATTCGGCACAGTAAATGTAGTATTCAGAATTTAATGGTCATAATTCAAAATCCACACTCACTGTTTGACAGCAATTAAATAAAATAGTGACTATTGTGAGTTACTATTATTCTTTGAAAAGAAAAGGCAGTTCCTGAAGACTAGAACAATTAAATATTTTCTAAAATTTGCTACAGGCAAATTTATTCTATATAATCACAAACTCTGCTTAATATTGTGTGAATATGAACGAGATCTATATTCAGCTTAGGCAATTTTCTAGAGAAAATATTAGGTAGAAGGAGAAATCTGAGAAAAATCTATAGAAATCTAAAACAAATTTGGATTATGTTCAGAACAATGACCTGTGTCAATGAGATTTCATTATCTTCTTCTAGAACCACAGCTTTCTGTCTTTGTCTCTCATTTTTAACATTTTAAGTAACCAATAATCAAAGAAAATAGCTGTGCAAGGTTGGCACCATCTGCCACTGTCATGAATATGCTTAGCTTTTTGTTTTCACTTCTGTCCTCTGAGTGAAATAAAGGAAACATGCATTTTACTTTTTTTACATATGCAATGAGCTAGTCACCTTCTCCAGGCTGCTCCTTTATCTCCTACTTGATGAAAGAAACCATCGTAGGCAGCAAAATACTGGCTAATGCATGGCTGGCAGCATTTCTTGAAAGTTACTTTAACAATCACTTTTTGGTTACTGGCAGAATTACTATATTTACTGCTTTTCTGTACAATTTATGAATACAATTATGCAAAAACTGTCACTTTTCCTGGTATTGATAAACAATTATAGGAAAAAATATTTTGTACAAGGAAGACAGAACTGGTGATCTTCTGTTACATGTCATGCAAGAATGACATGTGGGTGGATGCTGCAGTTCTAGCATTTAAATATCTCTAATTAGAACTGTTGGGACTTTCCCTCTCATGTTTCATTTACAGTTTCTTGTTTCTTTTATCTTTTGTTGCTTTTTTCCTTTTTTCAACCAAGACCTCTCAAATGTTAGTTTATATTAATTTCAAATTACTGAACTAGAGGGTTGCTGTCTTTTATCTTCTACTATATGATTATAATGCATGTTACAATTCACATTCCATTTTATAAATACATATGCATTACTTATTATCAAAAAAGAATTATCAAAGTAAAAACATTATTAAATCATTGTATTGAATTTTCTGAAAAGTAATATCCATTCCGCCTTGAATTTAATATTAGTGGAGTCAGTGCTGCACTAAACATGAAACAAATATTGGAGTATTAACAGAAGAATTATGTCTAAAATAACAAAGATAATTAATTAAGATTACTTACATTATATAACTCCAGCAGGCGAGCCAATTTTAAAAATTAGTTTCAAAGCTGTTAAAGTATGCATCAATTCTACTGCTAACTGGTTTTTCTTACAATGCTGTAAATGCTACCATGACTGTTTATTAAACAAACCATCAAGCAGCACAAAGGCAAGTATTTTAAAGGTCTGGCTTTGAAATATTCATATCAATTGTATTACTTCAGAGAAAGTGATTTTTAGTAGCTATTAAAGATTACAATTTGAGACTAAATTTGAGGTTGATTCTGTGATCCCTTTAGTTCAGGTTCTGCAAAACTGCACACAGTGGTTTAAAATTTGAATCCTTACAGCTTCTAGATTACAGTGTGAAAGGTAAAATAATTCACATGCTTTTCTTTGTCTATCAGAGCAATGATTTGCATACTTCAAAATTTTAATAACAACCATTTATCCATCTTAATGATGGAGTATACTTACAAAGACAACAGAATTTTGCAAAACAATTCATTTAGGAAACAGTCACATGACCTTTTTAACTGCCTTTAAGACAGCAATAAAATTGGCTCAGTCAGCCAGCCCTAATGAGGAAGAGAGAGAAAACATCAACCTTTTCCCTTTCCTCTATCTAATTATAAACAGCATTGTCAATTGACTCCAAGATCAACCGAATCCTAATTGACCTCAGACACTGTACAATAAAAGATAATAAGAACTGCCAAACTGAAGGTTAAAATAATAAACTGTAATTAGGGTCTTAACTCTTCATTTTTCATTAAATTTTTCTGCTCTTCACAATCACAACTTTTTCTTTCATTCTTTCATTTTTAGGTTTAAATTTACCAAAAATTGGGCACATGCTAGAAAGTCTATATGATGCATCCTTGAAAAGGAGCAGTCAGTGAGATGGTAAAATTCAGTGAGAAATAAACAATGGTGGCTGTGAAACGCATAATTTAATCTCTCCACCAGTGATCTATGGAATTATTAATTTTTGTTTGAAAACAGCATGCTCTTACCCAATCAGCTAAGTTTTAGTTATATTTTCAAGAGCTTCTTCATGGAATGTAATCCTCCAAATACTTAAATGAATATCTGAATTTAATTCCATATTGCTCTCTTGTGCTTAATATAAACTGTTAAAACTATTAATATCAATAAGAAGCATGACCTGGTCCCAAGTCTTCACAAGGTTTCACTGTCGTAATGTTTTTAATATTAGGTTTTGGAATTGCCATACACTGAATTTATCCTGGTAAGCAGTTTATCTAGATTCCTAGCTACATTGATGGGGCAGACAGCTTCATAGTTTTTATTACATAATTGTATCTGCCATAGCTATTCCAATGACAAACTTACAAAAACTGAGGCCTTTCTCAAATTTTACTTTACAGATGAAGTCCTTAACATGGGTTTTATGCTGCACATATTTCCTATATTTACTTTAACCTATATATTTATACCTTATATAAATATCTGTCTCACACAAAATCAATCTTACCATAAGAAAGCATCTAGAAAGGTTTAAAAAATGTAATCATCACCTTCCAACATTTTACTCACCACTTGTACCTTGCATTTATCTTTATGCAACATCCAGTCAATCCAGTTAGACCTTACACATTTGCAGGGTAAATATTGCATTAAGACATAGCAAAGTTTTGACAAACAGGCTTCTTGTTTTTAACTCCAGATCTAAAAAAAAATTGGTTTTTTCTAATTCTGATCATTAATTGACTAGCCCTCTCAAATTTAGAAATAGGTTGCTGCAATTCCCTATGTTTTCATCTCTTAGCACTCATTACTCGCTATTACTGTAATGATTTCTAGTTCTTATTGCCATCCTCCTACAGTTTTATTCGTTGTAATTTTCATCCACCACTACCTGAATCACATAACATACCTTCCTACATGGCACTTTTGTAATGCAAATCAGCTTCCAGTAGGGACATGCTTCAAATCTCAATTTGCATGATTGAGGTAACATGATGATGAGTCTAGAAAATCAGGCTAAAGTGGTCACTCCTCTCTAGCCCTTGAAAGACTGAAAGCAGGGTGCTTTCTTGAGGAAAAAAATATGGTAATTTGGAGGAAGACTACTTTTTCTAAGTTATTACCTCTTAAAAGTCTCCTTGACAGAGTCATCTTCTCTAGATCTGTCATTTCAGAATTTAATTATTTTCAGAATTGCTAGAGCTCCAGCAGACTTAATTTGTATGTAGGTTATACTTTCACAGCAAATGAGCCCATAGTTTGATAATGCATTAAATTTAGCAGCATTATTGGCTCAATACATCCACTTAAAAAAAAAAAGGGAATTTACTTTATGCTCCACAATCAACTGCATTGGCACAAACAAGAGATGGTTACGGAGCAGGAGCTGGTAATGGGAACTGGTGTGGTCAGAAATTGAAGTGGTCTTAGTGCCCAAAGCGACCAATGCTCAAGCCAGTCTTAGCTGCAATGGTAATATAAACTACTGTAATCTGCATTTCTTATCCATGTTACCTTACAGAAATGCAATGGCAAGAGTCCTATCCCTTAGCCCCAAACAAATTACAAAATCTATAGGGACTTTGGTGACCAACAAATACCATCTCTTTTTCTTCTGTGATTTCACCATGGTTATTAGATCTGCAAAACAGCATCTACAGGAATAAGTACTTCTTTCATTTACAGCACAAATACATATCCATATTTTTGTTCCATCAAGCTTGTAAATTGGTTGGAATTCCTAAATTTTAAAAAGTATGGTAAGAGTGTTTGTAATTATTACTTCAGGCAATAAGTGATCATTGATTATAATTGTGCATATTACTGCTGAGCAAATAAATAATAGCATAAAGAAAGAGAATTAATTCATAGTAAAATAATAAAATGTATATTTCTTACATTAATGTGTGTAAGAGAGAAGTTTCTTTAAAAATGCACATATAAGTGTTTTTTACATTAAGCACCCTTTTTAAAGTGTGCATTTTATATGGATCAAAATATGTCTTGGTATTCTTAATCTTAGGCCAAGTGGTTAAAGATATTTTGACACAAATGTTTCAAGTGTGAAATCCTCCACATAATTTCTCAACAATCTCTTCTGAGCTTAAAAAAATTCCTTATTTCTATAACTTAAGGTGTGCAATAATAAACTTTGTAACAACAAAGTTGTTATATATCCAAAGATCTCTAGATAAATACCAGCCACAGATACTAATAACACTATTACAAGCCCAGCTAGGACAAAAATTCTGTATGAAAATAAAGCTATTTATAAATCAAAATCTTAGGTTTCACCACATGACAGTTTGCACAAAAATCTTATGTAAGCCACCACTTTGTTTCTTTTTTCTTCCCCCTCTAATGTGACATTCTTTGGCTTAGTCTTTCGAAACCAACACTACAACACAAATGAAATTATATGACACTATTTTTATGTTTCAGGCTATAGCCATGCATTTATATGAATTTCTAATCATTCATACTCATTGTGAAATCAAAGCATTTTCTATTATTTTTGTTTTATTTTCCAGTTTATTGCATTGTCTCTTCTAAAAAATCTTGTAATGTACTCAATAATAATGGGAAAAGCATAACTGAAAGTGAAGACACTTTGTAGTTAAAACCAAGAGATTCAGAATACAAAATTTCTTTTCTGTGTGCCTTCTCATAGTTCTGTAATGCCAAGTAAAATCACAGCTAAGTATCAGGTAAATCCAAGTTTCTAAATGCTTCCTTCCAAATTGGAGGATATATGTTATTCAACACTTTTTTTTTTAGTATGATGATTCTTTTTAGGTAGGATAAGGATTATAAGAAAAATGAATACCAGGATAAAATCCTAGCATCAAACAAAAAGGAATTTTAAGATAACAACCGAAAGAATGACTATGGGTATGTGAAACATTTGTTTGCAAGATACAATGGTGTTTTAAGCACATACCTATTGCTTTCTCCACATGCTGAGTAACCAGGCTAATTAAAAAGCCCATACAGCTCTTGTTAAAATCTGTTCAAATTTTTGGAGCACCTGTTATAACAGAATGCCCACAGACTTGATAGTTTAGAGCCAAGACACCTGCTACCTTATGTCTCACAGTATGTTCAGTTTTATACTGATAGTGAAAAAGAAGTCCACTCTCTGACATTTAACAATCTCATAAATGATGAGAAATAAATTGCAAAATTTTGTAATTTAACCCTTGACTGTCACTTCTCTTTATCTATAACTTCCTGAGAGTAGGCAATATAATGTACTTTTGAAACTATCTCATTTCTTCGTTGCTAAATTTTTTGTATGTTATGCTACACTGAGCACAGTGTGTAATTTTTGCTTTGCTTTGTTCCATACATTTTAAAGGTATAGCTAGTACAGAAGTAAATTTAGCTTATCTGAAAAGGGAATGTGCTTCACAGCTGCAGCAAAATCCAGATAGTCAGTATTTGTGCCCCCTTGAACCAGACTTTCTTCTCCACTACTGATGAAAAACTAAAATACACTAATTAAACAGATACATTTTACTTCAAAACTTTGTTTAAACATGATTTGGCAATATTAGTAGAAATGTTCTTCAGCACATAGTTTTGTTAATAAACATATATAAGCCCCAATCTCTCAAGACTGGAAGATTTTTTGGAATTCCAAGCAGTTACCAACAGGTGTAAAAAGTAAAGATTTTATAATTTAAAAAATCATAACTATAGCCTTGTGACAGTGACTCAAATACTGTCAATATTTATGTGTATGACTAATTTTACATGTATGTATATAAAGTGTATGAATATCTGCAGGATCATGACAGTTACCGTTTGTAGGTATCTGAGTCTTGCCGGAATCACTTTATGTAACTGATTGCGCTGGGAACAAGATTTCATCTATGGATTCTACAAGAAACTGTTGCATTTATGTAGCCATAGCTACTGGTTTAATCAGATTTTAATATTTAGAAAGAAATTGGGAATGAAGAGACTCCATGAGCGCGTCTTAAAGTCAGCTTACTTTGCTATTCTGCAGTTTAGATCTATAAAAATCTGGACTGAAATATTTTTTCATATAATAACATTTTAGATATACTGATAAACAGAAATACAAATCTCTCAGATTCAGAACTACATTTTC
The DNA here is from genome assembly GCA_013400315.1 of Bombycilla garrulus. Taxonomy (NCBI): domain Eukaryota; kingdom Metazoa; phylum Chordata; class Aves; order Passeriformes; family Bombycillidae; genus Bombycilla; species Bombycilla garrulus. The sequence goes on along the minus strand of VXBU01004727.1, from coordinate 410,238 downwards.
TTGGATGAATATTTGAGACCTCACACACTAAATACTAGTTATGAAGCTATTCCCATATTAGAATATACTACAAACTTAGACAAAAATGTGAAACAACACTCTTTCAAAGTATTTGTATACTTTGTATACCTCTACTTTTGTTATTTAACATTTCTATATGAATAAAAGTAATAGTGAATGAAAACCTGGTCCTCAAAGCATAATATAAAAAAAATACATGGAAGAACAGAAATGAAGCAAACATGACAGAGTAATAAACCAAATCACATACGCACAGTTCTTCAACTGGTGGATTTCATCCACCCACCACAGTTACTAGTGCACAGTGAATATTTTACCAAGAATAATCAACTATAACTTAAATACTTATTTTAATTCTTTGAATATTTTTTTGCATTTCAAAACTAATTTTCACATAGCTTTTCTATGTATTAGAAGCATAAATGTTGTTGGTTTGTGCATCACATTTGCATTTCGAATTTATCTTGATTTAATCTAGGAAAACTAATTGGTAACAGATATTAAAAGTTCTTGCAAGTTTTGTTAACTGTTAGTTGTGGAAATGGCATTTTTTTCCATATTCTGCCTATTGGTTTGACTTTGAGATAAAATACAACAAGAAAGCAGGTGATTAGCCTTTGCTAATGCCTCTGGGATGAAATGCTGCAGCTACACATACTGTTGACAAACAGATTTCGAATTAATTAATTCTGTATAATTATCTGAGTTACCAAGTCTTAAAATTGAGTGCAACTGGTCTTAATACATTTGTTTATATACATCCTTCCAGCCATTAAAAATGTTTTTATTTTATAAAAGGTCATCAATTAAAAAGCCTAATTTTAAATAAGGTAATAATAGAATAGTCTGCTAGTGTACAATGGCATATGTAGAAGAAGAAACATTAATTGCAGTTATTTTTGTTGAAATACAGAGGCAAGTAGGACAGCTAGCTCTGCAAAATTTAGGCCACTCTGTTGGCAAAAGAAAAGGTGGGCTCTGTGCCAGTAATTCTTTTGGTATATTTGCACTGAAAAATCAAGACACTTGGACTTTAGAACTGAAAGGAATTAAGAGAAAGGCACTCTATACTTTATTGACTTGGAAATCATGGATTTGAACCATTTTAGACTGAAGCAATTTTGAAATACTGAAACATTACAGCTATATCCTTCATTCTGTTTTGAAAGGTTAGGTGTTTGGGGGTATCTCGGGTTTATTTTTCTGCTAAAACCTGACTCCAAAGCTCGGGGTGACTCTTGCCAAAGTTTAGAAGGTTGTTAATATACAAAACAAGTACAGAAATCTGTATTCTGCAACTGTAATCTCCATTTCAAATTGCTCATTCTTTTTTCTTTTTTTTTATATTTGTATATGTCAAAGACAAAACATAAAGGAAAAAAATAATTCATTCTAAAGGGTAGTATATAGGACATGATGACAGATAAAAGATATATAGGGCAGATATAAGAAATTATATTATTTTAAATATTTACATTTTAGTGTGCATATTGCAATTTATACAAATTACATGTCCACAGATAATTAGGATTTAAATCCCATAAGTTGGAACAGCATTTTGGTCCAACTTCTTTGAAATTGCAGAGAAGAAAAGTTTACTTGAGCCTCATCAATCTCAAAAATTTCAAGGAACTACTGATACCAAAAACCAGAAGACTGTGACTTGTATCTAATATATGTAAGCTCTGAACTTCTCTTCAACACTTTATACTGAGTTTGAGCAATACACATGAAAAACAAAATCAGGAAAGGAATCAGTGTTACCTTCATCACTCATGCAAACTCAAAGAAAATCTTGTGATTTGTGACTAAAAACTTTGATGGAATTTTTTATCCATTAAGAAACACAGTATTGGGTATACAGTTTTTCTGTGGATCACTTCCCACCCCATCTCCTACACTCAGTTTTCCATTTCTGCTAATCTTATTAAATTTTCTTCTCCAGTTCTCAATTCTCCCACTTATTCCAGCTGTTGCCTCCTTTTTCACTCAATTTTTCATCCAGCATTTTCTTCCTCAATATTCACAGTTATATTAGGTATTTTTTTCTGAACCAAAAACATTATAAGAGAAACATGATCACACTAAACACAAAGGAAATGCGCTTATCTCAGACCAGTTGCACTGGCTTACAACATAAATAGTCATTTTGTGGGAATGGTAGCCTGGTCATCATAAAAAGCCATGATGCCAGAATAAGCACAAATATAGATGATATCTAAACTTAAAAAAAAAATTTATCAAGTTTGAGATGTATTCAAATATTTAAACCTGCCAGAATGTCTTTAAAGAACAGTGCCAAACACCAGACCCTATATTTCAAAATTTGCCCATATAACTTGTCGTAGTCCTCTACTGCACCAGCTATTTCTAGGATATTATTCTCTTCTGCCAAAAGGTGACCATAGGTTCCAAACTTCACTTTCAAAAACTGGACTTTTCCAGTTTTCAGCGGGAACTATTAGGACACAGTGATCCTGGTTAACTTTGTCAAGTAGCAGAATAGATTTGCAGCTTAATGCGAGTGTTAGTACCTGTCATTCAGTGAGACAAAGACACTGCATACTTGCTACACTTTATGCTCTGTAAGTATGGAAACTGGACATTACATCAAGGAGATTTAAATGTAGAATTATTAAAAGATCATAAAAAATACATTGAAATTCAGTATTTATACAACATATGTTGCAAACAATAAATTATTTTTATAAACATAACTTCACATTATAATATATCTTAGGTGATCAAAAAATCCTAATATAGAGCATTCTTAGGTAGTTTTTTTATTTTTTGCATTTCTTTCGTATGTTAAAGATATGACAATTTTTGGATATAGTTCACCCCATTTTCATGAAGTTGGTCTTTAAAAGTGTTAATGGCTTGAAGTGATTAATGGTTTTTCATACACTTTTCAAGTTGCCTGAAAATATTGTAATGTGACTATGTATTGGCTTGATAAGAGTGACTTACTGATTTGTAAGGCTCAATAAGAATTTTATAAAAATATTTACCTGAACATACACTTTTGGTGTCTTGGTATGCGGATAAAAAAGACTTTTTGCCTTTTTGCCCATGTCTACAGAAAGACAACAGCACTACAAAGCCTGTGTGCTCAGCTGTTACAGACTGTGGGCTCTGAGAATACATGCATAGCCAGGTCTGGGCTGGATTTGATGTGCAAATGTAAACCACACACTACAGCTCAAAACCAGGAACTATTAAGGACAAATACAAAGCCCAGTTTGAGTACTAGAGTGGTTACATTCATTGATCCAAATGGAAAAAGCAAAAATATATGCAGAAGTTAGTTCAGTCAACCAGAAGACTCCAAGTAGAGGAGCAGACAGAAATGAAACAGATATACCAAGATGATTCCAGTCAGAATCAAGGCTAAAAGATTAGGAAGTCAGAGCTTGTTGCTATAGGACATGAAAGAACACAGACACACACCACAGCTCAGGTGATCAGAAGAGAGGAGAAGAGGCGTTTATTTTTTCTGACTCCAGTATTTATAGTTTTCCAAAAGTGACAGTGGATTGGACGGTGGCAGTGCCACCTCTCCAAAGACACTGGACAGACAGACAGTCCATCAATTTTTTCTCCTCCTCTATGAAGGAATGCAAAAACACTGAGGTGTTTACAGAAAGTGTGTGAGAAAGTTCTTCACAAATATGTAAATATTAGAAGGCTTAGAAAGTCTTACAAAAATCAGGGCGACAAGAGCTCAGATTCCAGGGTCAGGACTGAAGGAAAATCAGAAATGGACCAATAGAGTGAGTCTTTCTCTCTGGGAGACTTTCTTTAGACCAATTTAATTTGTTTTAGCACAGACAGCACAGATCCTGCTTACTATAAGTTTCTAAGAGCCAGAAAAGAAACTTAAAAGCAAGAACCTGACTTAAGACTGAGGACGAGCATTTCTTTTGTAGAAGAAGGCCTGCACAATAGGACTGCTTCTTTTCTTCAGTGTTTGTAAATTAACACAGAAGTAGAGTGTAAGTTCTTGGAACAGTTAAGGAGTGGGAGAAAGAAAGGTTTCTTTGAGGAACTTAGAAATTTAGGAACTTTGAATATCTAAACTTCTAACATGGTAAGGGACAGAAGTATCTCAAATGTAAAGATACACAGATTTTTGACAACCTTCCTCCTTTGGCACTTATGTAAGTGGTTGTCCCATTCTTCATTGTTTTACTTTCCAAGTGTGTCCCAGTGTCCCAGCTGTTGTGATAGCCATTGGGAGATAAAGCAGGAACATTTTCCCCATTTTGCAGCTCTTAGAGCTCTCTGAGAATTGAGCTACCTAATAGATGCAATACATTAGCATAAACATCTGAATCAGCAGTAATGTACGAGCCCTGAGAGCTCAATATTGCTCTTTGGAGCTGGATCCTGGGTGCAGACACACTCTGGGGCTCAGCACGCGATGGCAGTAGCTTGCTCGCACAGTACCGCCTGTGCAGAGGCAAACTGAGTGGGAGGGCAGTGGTTTCCTGGGACACTGAATGTTAGGCAAGGCCTCAGCACTTCCCTTCACATCTTCTGTGAGTCAGAACAAGAAAAGTGGTAAAAATAGGCATGTGGGAGGTGGGGAAAGTGCATTATAGTTCTACTTTAATTGCAAATGGATCACTCAAGTCACAATACCCTTAACAGATACACAATTTTGTATTGTGCAGAAAATAGCAATGAGAGGCTTATGGAACTGCAGAAAGTAGCAGCGCGAAATGTGGGATAATCCTAAAATGGGTGGGTGTCAAATGTGTCTACAGGATATCAACGGATTAGAATTTTTTAACAGAAATTGTGGTGGTCATCAGGTTGTTCTTCTCTGCTGGTTTCTTCTTCCCTGGAGTTTACACTCACAGACACATAAAACAAAATACCCTCAACAAATTGATTGCTTACAATTCAGCCTTCCATTGAGCTTCTATGTGTCTGAAGATCATCAGAACTACCTTTAAAATATCTGTGTTTCCTACATTACATTTCGAAGGGACCAAAACATAATCCCACATCATTTGGGATTTTCCAAAGGAGGAAACAAGGTATACCGATTCTTCTGAAGTATACTGATGTCCCACCACTCCAAGCTGTAGTCAAGGGTTTGCTCACAGTAGTTGAATCCAAACCAGAATATTTTCTGTTCTAGAGCTATTAAAGGTGCAGGAGATTTCTCACTTTACTTTGTAAAGTTGATCTAAAAGTCTATTTCTTCCCTTTGATATGAATATAAAATCTAGATAAAAGCTGATTTGCATTGTGTATACAAACTAGAAGTCTGTTGTTCATTGAGATATGATGCTATTATTCATCATTTGTATGTGCTGTAAATAGAACATTGTCATTCAGAGTGAACTTTTTGCTACTCAAGAATTATCTATCTAAATTAAATTGAGAGCTCAAGAATGAAGATTAGCCAAAGGAAAAGCAGAAGAAAAGTAAGATCAGGAGGAAAAAGTAGTTTTTACAAGGTCACATGAAAATTTTATCCTGGTGCTAGATGGCAGTGAAAACTTTTCCTATTAAAAAAAAAAGAAAAGAGAGGGAGAGAGATTATTTATAGCCTGTGGTGACAGTGTGACTATCTAAGCTCTTGGTTTCTCAACATTACATCTCTAGCATGTCTAAATATCTATAAAAAGTGCCCACAAAATTCTGTTGGGCTACCTAACTATCTTCTTGAAGACAGACTGTTTTTTTCTTCTAAAAATCTCACTAAAGTATGAGCTATCAAGTAAAAAATACAGCGCATAAAACTTGCAACAAAAAAAGCACTGTCAGAGCTCTCCACTGCCTTCTGAACAAAATTTACATTAAAGTGAAACACTTGTGCAGGATGAGTACATAACTTATATTTATTCAGTATCTAATTCTCATAGTTTAGTGCCCAGATCCCAGCTGGCATTCATTCAACACAGGGGTAAATCTCACCAGAGTCACCTCCACATATTGGATTCAGCTCTCCTTTACCCTGTCTCCAGAGGTATCCTCACTTTGATTTCTAATACGTGACTGTTGTTCAGTCATATCTCTGAAAGACCCTTGGTCATTGCTACACTCACCCTGGAAGTGGAGCCCATGGGAATCTGTACTCTGTGACAGACAGATCAGGGAAGCTCCTGTGTTTGCTGTGCTTTCAGAAAACTCTTTGCCTAATTTGAACTTGTCTGAGCACACACTACAGCTGAATGCAAGGTAGACTTATGACAAAATTTTCATAGCAAATTCAAATAGCTGATATTGTCACCAGTAATATTGAAATACGAATGCCTCAGCAATGACCATTACATACAGATAATAAATAAATATGGAATTGTAGCTCAGTTCAGAATTTAGCAAAAAAAAGGGCATCTCAAGATATGTTTACAAATATGCCTGCCATATATTATAGTTCAGGAAAATTGTGCTAATTGCTTTGCTAAGACGTAGAATTGTTTCAGAGCCCTGGGTACATAAAATACCTGGGTTTTACAATAGAACCAGCATTGTGAGATTCAGAAGCTAAAATAGTTTCAAGTATTTCATGCTTAAAAAACATAACAACAAATCAGAGTTCAACCATATAGCAATACAAACAATATCGGGGTCTGAAACATGGGTCTGAAAGCCAAAATCTGAGGGATATTTCTGGTTTAAAACTCATTATTTATTTAGGCCAAGGAATGTGCTTAGTGCTTTACAAAATGGAGAATAAAAGAGATCCTACATTTAAATAGGCAACAGATAAACCCTGACTGCTGGAAAACAGAGCTGAGTTACACTTACATAAAAATTACAAAATTATCCCCCTGCTTTGTTACCTGATTACTACTTCAGTTCTTATCTCTGCTATGATGGTACGTCTCAGACTTTGAGAGTTCATATACTGTACAAATACACAGAGAACATTACTGATTGTCCTGAGAATTTTACTTTGATTTGAAGAAAATGTGAAGACAGGAAGACAATCACAAAGAGTAATTTATTCATGCAGAGAGAGGGGGAGTATTAGTATACATAAAGGTATCAGTATGTGGCCCCTATTTTCATATGACCATAATTTCTATGCAGAATGTACATCTGCTTCTTGTAATTAATTTATTATAATGGACAATATTTTTTTTGGACTTTTGTGGTTATTTTTTGTCTGGGTTGTTTTTGTAGGGTTTTTTAGCTGCAATTACTCTTTGAATTCTTATTGATGTAATGAGGTATGTTATTGCTCACTGCTTCTCATGTCTTACACACATACATTTCTAAATGTCTTGTACTCAAGGATAGCCTTCATTTTTGAGGGAAAATTGTATTACAGTGCACAGAAAGTGCATTACAGAGGAGACATATGTAGGGATTTTATTCTTTTGTTTTCTGTTTATTTTTTTTCTCTTAATTTAAAGGAAAATTAATTCAGACAGAATGTCTAGAGTTGATCTCTGGGTAGGGAAAAACATGATTATTATTCATGCAGCAGTGTTTATTTCCATCTGTCACCATAGCAGTTCTTTTAATAACTTATTATACAATTAGTTCAGTAGTCTTTCTGCTCCTTTGCTACCACTGCAACTTGAAACTCTTGTTCCTCTAATGTTTTCACTGTCCACATTATACAGCCCATAAGTACATCTGTTATCAAGGTTTTATTGGTATGCTGCATGCATTTCCTGTGTAGTTTCTGAGATTAATCTCTTAAACACCTTTAGAAACTACACACACAAAATACATACATGGTGAATTGGGAGAGATGAAACAAAGGACTATTTCTGGAATCTATTTAAATAGTTCTTACATCTCAAATTAAAAATATATTTTACACCTGCAGAACTTTTCTGGAATTCTTCATGAGGACATGAGGGCTTCCATTCAAGCTTTAGAGAAGTGGCTGAGCTTCTTCAGATCAGCAGCTTTTGGAGGATTCACCAAGGGAAAACGAAATGCATAGGCCTTGTACTCCTTCAGAGCCCCAGAGGCTGAACAGGAAGTTTTATAGAAAAAGAAAGGGCATACAGGATAAGTTTATATTTACAGAACCCTTAGACCTTACCAAAACAAAAACAGCAACTGAACAAATGCCTGAAATGTTATTGGGAAAGGAAGGGAGAAGTTGGGAGTGGAGGGGAGAAAGAACATGAGAGCTACAGCATCTCTGCAGAAAAGGATCTGGGATCCTGCTGAGCAAGTGGAACATGAGCCAGCAGCTATGCTTTTGTGGTGACAAAGGCTGTATTATAAAGGACATTTGGAAAAGCAACGTAGCATTGCTGCTCAGAGAAGTTGTGGAATTGCCACTTTTTTTTGAGATTTTTGGAACTTATATGGGTGAGTTCCTCATGAACTGCATTTAACTTTGAAGTTGACTCTTTTTTGAAAATGAGGTTGGGCTAAATAATCTTCAGGGGCCTCTTCTAACCTAAACAACCCTCTGATTGTAACTATAATGCTACAGATGCTTTTCTCATCATCATATCTCATCTTTTTGGCTAGGTCTGCTTCATCAATATTCCTGCCCCTACAGGAGAAAGTAGGAACCTGAGAGTTGACTCTATCAGTTCTGTTCTTAATTTCCAGCCCATGTATCTCTAAAATCTGATATCTAGAGAATAATTTCCTGCAAAATCTATCTCACAGAATTACAGAGGAAAAAAAATATAAGAATATATTAGCTAAGGAAATGTTTTTTATTTCTATTTGCCTAAAATGGGGGGGAGGTGGGTGGAATATATATAAATATATATATATTTCTTAATGTATTTCCCCTAAAAAAATAGGGGGGTTGATATAAATGTTATAAATTATCACACTGTGCATGAGATCAATTTAAAATCTGCTTAAAATTTATAAATACAGAACATGTGAAAAAGCAGTTGTGACTGCCATCTGATAAGAACAAAAAAGAGGCCAGGGACATCCATGGCCTGTGGAGATGCAGATGAACAAATCCAATGAATAGATATTGACATTTCAATAGTTGCTATTTCAGTAAAAAAATACAGAAACCTGTTAGTAAGTGTTGTACTGCTGCTCTTTACTTCTCATTGTAAGGCTAAAAACCACCTGTCTGCCATTTTGAAACTTTAAACAGTCTCTGAACAGGAAATGTAACTTAAAGTTTTATATCTGTAGCATAATTGAGAGCATCACACTACCAAAGAACACAGAGCTTTACAGTTTTATATCTGTAGTGACTGGTATCTGCAGCCCTGGAAGACTGAAAATGCATTAGAATTATTCATTGTGTTTGGTATACTCCAAAAACAGCAATTGGCTTCTAAGTGACTCTGTGAATGGTCATCACTAAAGAAGACAGCTTTTCCTGAATTTACCCCTCCTCACTCAGTGTTTGAGAAGAATCCCTGGTTGCCTGAGATTAAAGCTATAGGATAGGTATGGTACTCTCCTCTCTCTCTCGCATAGGTCAGAATTTGACACTTAAAGCTTCAGCATATTCCTGCAAAGACATTTCTGGTTTGTTTAGTTCAAAACAATTCAAAAGTCATGATCTGAAATCTTTTTTGAGATGTAAGAGAGGAAAGAAACACAAATAAAACTAGGCATGCTGATAAAATATATGTGTCATGTTTCACTAAAAAGGCTTTCTTCCTGTTGTAAAATGAAGATAACCACGGTTTTATGGGCAGGTGGTAGCCCATATGCCAGAACTACCAGATTTGAGTAAAGGAATTTGGACTAATCTAGTAAGTGTGCTACGGGAGAAATGAGGGAAGATCCTGTATCATTTTATTATACTGAGTGAAATGCCAAGAAATGTAGCTATTTCGGCCTGACCTGAACAAATCACTGAGAAAAAGGGACCCTGACCATATGAAACTTGATTTTCACCAAACCATGTATGATTTTTCTCTTCACTCCTTTTGTCAGACACAGATTCTTTTCTTTATCATATGTTACAGGACTGCAGTTCTTTTTGCTCTTTCTGGTTTTGGCAGATTTTTTGTTGTTTGTCTTTTTGTTTGTGGTTTTTACATTCCAGGTGTTAGCTTCTGTTTCCCATTTGAAATATAGAAACAAAGGTACTTAAGGACATGGCATTTGTGAATAAAAAGTTTAGCTTCCTATAAAATCCATAGTAAAAGTTTATAGTAAAACTTTTGTGTACTAATGATTATCTTTGTGCAAATACGTTTGGGTTAAATGTTTTCTTGCTATTGCACCTCTTCCTGCAGAAGTACCTTTCAGTATATAACCACAAACCTGACTTCCCACTGAATCACCAGCCTGTATTATAATGTGCGTAGAAAGGTAACTGCAAATAACAAAAAAGTTCTCTCAATGTCAACATATGAAATGATAAGATAAATTGCTGTACTGAAGAGAAATTATAAACTGATATGTAGATTTCTCTCTACAGAATAATTAATATTTAATTCATGAAACTGAGGCTTGATGAGTGTAAAGAAAATGTTTTCAAAAGCAGCTTAGTCACCAAGAGAATGCACATAGCAGACAAACTTATCACACAATAAATTCATCAGATATCTTGCGAAGTCAATCATTCTTGCTTGGACACTGATTTACAGCACTCTGTTGCTGGAGTCTTTTGAGCAGTTTTCACTGGTGCAAGGCAAAAAGACCTGAGCAAATCACAAGCCTGATTTGCTGATCTGCCTGAAGGTTTTCCTGCTAGTACCAAAAGTACAGGTCAAATGATAGCAATGATGGAGGAACATGGTAAAAAATACCTATTTTTTAGTGGATCAGAAAGTCAGTGGCAAATAATGAACAGAATGTTCAGAATCCTTTCATTCCCTTGTGAATAAACCACAGAGCTTCCTTTCAAATTGTGCCCAGGTAAATAAGTTGTCTTCACCGATACTGGTACACTGGGTATAGACAAAGAGAGCAGAAAATGTAGTAAGCACCAAGACAGAGTATGGTACAAAACAGGGATTATACCCATCTGCTTTTGTATATTAAGCTAAAGAGTTGAAAAAAAAGAAATCAGAAGAAGCGAAGAAGAATAGAGAACTTCTGGTTTTGTTGTGAGGAAGTGGAATCTATGCACATTTCTGTGCACTAGAAATGTTTAGAATATATTTACACCGGAAACCATAAAGCCATCAAGTCTGTGATCTGCAAGCAAACAGAAACCTAATTAGAGACAGTTAATTCTTGGTTAACCTAACTGGAAGAAACATTTTAATGAGACAGCTAGAAACTTTCATGGAAACAAATAGCACTAGATTGTACACAGATCTGATAAACAGTGATGCTCTTAGCCAAGGTTCCTCTTTGAAGTGGCTGCAAATTTTAAAAAGGGCAAAGAAAAGGGACAGCAAAGTGTGAGACAGTCATGCGCTAGACCGTAGAAGGGAGTCAAAGCAGTTCCCTCCCAAAGGAGCAGAAGTAACTGGAACGTCAGACAGAGAAACTATTAGCAAACTGTCTGTTGTTTATTCATAAACTATGTACTGAAATAGACTTTGTATTACCTGATGTAAGGCTCGGCCCGAAGATCTCTTTTTGCCTCCCGATCGTCGGGACAGAGACTGGGACAGACCCCACATGACACACTCTGGCCTGGCTGAGGGGGAAGATGGTTGCTGCTGCAGTACAGTGCTTCGGGCAGAACGGCTGTAGGTACAGTGCATATGTTCACTGCCATGGTACAGCACATACCTGATGCTGATCAGGTACAGGCTTGCTCACAATAGGCCATAAATCTCCCTGCCTTTTGGCCAAATGCCACTCGCCTTGGAAAAAGACTTAAAACTGTGACTCTCTGAAGGGATTCTCGAGCGAGATCTCCCCACAGAAGAAGACGCGTCTATTGGCTGGGCCACGAGGACTTCGTCTTGCCGTTGGTAGCTATATCCCACCTTCGCTCTCTCTTTCTCTCCCCACCTTCTCTCTCTCTCTCTCTCCGCTCTATCGCATAATTGACTTGATCAGCACTCAATAAAGTGCTTCGTTGTTTTGTTGAAATTATAGTCCCTTGCTGTTTGCCTCTTATTTTGCACCTTGAGAACCCTCGAACCATCACGATTTCTGCCTTAATGTTAAAGCGGATCGTGACACCTGACCAGAAAACAAAATAGACTTTGTATTACCTGACCAGAAAACAAAACAAAGAACCCCAAAACATTCTCAACCATTAATTAACTTCCTCATGTAATCATACAAGGTCTCAAAACACTGCCTGTCTGCTTGGGTCAGGGAGCAATAATAAAGCCTTTTGGTAAGATCTACCTGATTATGAGAAATTTAGAATACCAGTTCAAAGATTTTAAAATAAAATTTTAATTTAAGACATTATCGAGCTTGTTAATGTGAAACTCACTATAAAGCACCTTAGCAAGTCCAAGGCCATCATAGCTCTGATGAAAAGTCACACAGATTGTTGCTAAAAGGAAAGAAAGATAAACTGAGATTGCAGGCACTACTCTATCCATTTGTAGCTGGTGAAAAAGAAGAATGCAGAAAAGGAGACAACATAGACCAGGGTCAGTCATCTCTTAAGCAGAAGGTAAAATGTAACTCATTAAAAACCAAAATAAAACCTACTTCATCTCCTTGATAGCTCTGCTTTGTTAATATTATGCCAAATTCCAAAATTAAATCAACTTGCTTGTAGACTAAACAATGTCTGGAGTTGAATCCATAGTTCAAAGGGCAAGTCATAGCCAAGCTGATGCCCACCTAATTGTATTTATTTTGTAGTCCTTGCCATCAATATTACGTGAAAAAGACTCAGTGTGGAAGCCAGCTGTCATTTGGAAATATTTTCAAAAGAATTTTTGCAGGAAAAAGTATGACAGGAAGAAAATCAAGAGTCCAAACCTATTTATGAAAATGCAACAAGAAAAACTTATGAAAATTTATTGTCTAGATCACACCATCTTATCTTTATAGAAATTCTGTGTTTGTAAATACCTCATTCATATACTTTGGGTAGGAATACAGGTCTGTAGTTCACTAGATTCTCCTCCTTGTCTTTTCAGAAGATGTGCGTAATATTTGTCTTTTTGCTAGCCAGCAGGAGTTTTCCCTAATAATCATGACTTTTCAAAAGATATTTTAGAGCCACCTTACACTGAGGAAAACCAACCAACCAACTCCCTTAGCAATACCAAATAAATCCTATGGTCTTAACACCCGCCCATTTTCTCAAGCTGATTCTGATTCAGTTGTCTGTTGTGGACAGTAACTTTCTCCCATGAACTTTGCTGCTGGGAACAAAGATCTGTGAGGCCTGAGTGCAGACCTCAGAGCAACAGACAGAAACAAAGACATACTTGGTGTCAGCCTTCATCCTCAGTATTAAATTGCCTGCCCCATTCATCAAGAAGAACCATTTTCTGAGGTCTTCCATCTGTTGCCAGTGTACCCACACAAGTTTGTTCAGCTTTTCTTTTTTGCCCACATTCCTTTCAGTTTCAGCTCTACTTCTAACTCTGGTCTTCCTAATTCCATTCTTGCATGCCCAAGGAATGCTTCCATATTCCTCCTTGACAGCCTGTCTGTGTTCATGCCTACTGTACACTTTTTGTGCTTGGGTTGCCAAGAGGAAATTATGAGAATGTAAATGGTATTTATATGACATTACAAATGACTAAGAGACAATCCAAGTTTCAAGACTGTATTGATGCAAAATCTGATTAATCTCAGGATACCTTCCACAAATAAAACTTAATTACTCTGTGTTATTCTCTACATTTTAATAACTCTGGGTTTCATCTAGAAGTTCACCACTCCTTCAATGGCTTAACATAAAGTCTTGAAATCCATAATATGAGACAATCATTGGGAAAACAACAAACCTGAATTTTTGTGAGCAATCAAGAAGCACCATCTGTAATATCCTGTTAAAAGCACATTATAAGAAAAAAATGTTGAGGTAGTATGTCTATTGTTTTGATATTCAAAAACATATGATGAACCCAAATGCCAAATTAGGTATTTAACAACTCATTCTGTTTTATGATATGCACAAAAAAAAAAATGAAAATTAAGGTCATAAGAGGACAGCATGTTTAATGATTTCCAAAAACACCTTTTCTACTTAACAGCATTTCAAATCTTTTAGAGCTTTTGTATTTTCCAGCAGTCTATTTGTATCCTTTCTATTATTCATGTAGACATTAGCTGAGACTTACTAGCTTACTAGCAATGTATGCATGCTCATCCTCAAGGATTAGCAAGGAAAAAGTTAAAAATAATAGGGAAATGGGACCTGAAGCACAGAGGAAAAATCCAAGAACTGGATAAGCTTAAGGTAAATGTCACTTTTCTAAATACATCCTCCCCTCAAACTTCAAGTCAGTTTTTGTTTTCTAGAAGCCTTTTACTCAACCTTAGCCAAGCTGTTTGTTTGGGATATTTTTAACATTACCCTACTGCTAAACACAGTCAGATGTCAAAATGAAACAGGGGTAGAGACAAGGAAGATAAAAAAATCTGCTAAAATAAGCAAATTTGGTTAAATCAATAAATTCAGTAATATAATAATTGTACATTCATTACCCTTGTTGACAGGCCAAAATTTGTAGGGCTCTCAAACATAAAAAAAAAAAAAACCCAAACATGTTTGCTTTCAAATAAATTAATTTTGAATTCTTAGCAGTTTAAACAACAAGAACAATTAGGTTCAAACTCCCATATAGTATATGCTGAACGCTGAGTGGATTTAAAGGTTCAGTCTGAGCATTACACTGGATGTTGTGAAAGCAGTGAGATTGGACAGTGAAAAACTTGCAATACAGAGAAAAGGCAAAGATGGCTAGAGAAGTAATGAGCACTATGCAGGCTAGAACTCAAGAAGTCGTCTCTTTATTTTCTAATACTTCATGAATGCTCCTCAACATATTTTATTTTCCACAGTCCAAATTCCTTTGTTATTTTAATAGTCAAGATCAAGAGAGCATCTTGGCAAATAGAATTTGTCTTGTAACAACTGCAGCCACTCTTTAGAAAGAACTTAAAGCTGACAATAATCATAGCTCCTTCAGGTTGCTGGTTGAAAAATCAGAGAAGTTGCAGTGGCTATACCATTCAAAGGCTGTGGGGGCTCTGAGGTACAAGAAGCAGACCAGGGAGGAGTAGCTGAGTTAGAGAGAGTTGGTGGAGTGTGGGTAAAGGCAGAGCAAAAACTGAGAAACTCCTATAAGACATGCAGAAGCAGTAGAGGATGAAGACAGGAGGACCTAGAAGGAATGGAAGTGATTCTAAGGGAAAAATAAGAAACTGAAATATCAATGCATGCTGAAAGAAAGAAAGCATTGCCTAGCATTGCCTAATTTTGTTGGCAAAATATCCCAATATAGAGTACCCTTCCTAAGATGCTTTGCATATTAATTGGTCACGAAAGGTAGAAATAGGAGTGAAAGCTGTATTTGTAATGTAACAAAATACTACTACTATAGGTGAAATACCTGCTGTCTGACATCTCTCCGTAATTAACCTTTTTCATTATACTATATATCCATATTAACCTCCCATCAACTGCTGTTCTTCCTGTAGTGAGATATTATCCTCTAATTTCTTTGAATATAAAAGTGGACAAGAGATTCATTATCACTGTTTATTATCATTATTTCTAATGATATGATGAGGTACTACCCATGGCATTTTACTGCATGTCTGCTCTAGTAGACTGGGATTTGAAGCAAGGTCCTGTTTAGACACTGAATGAACCCAACAAGTCATGTTTAATAAATCTTATGTTCTGTCAGAAAAGGCAGCTTATTACTAATGAGATGTATTATGTTATTTAATACCCAAATAAAACTCTATTTCTCAAGTATGCATGCCTGGGGCACAAATCTGACAAACACTTATGGAAGCAAAATGCTGTCCAAAGAGACAGTGATTAATAAAGACCAGTTGGGGGGACGTGGGGGGGTGGGGGGGGTGTGTGTGTGTGTTGTTTCCATTTTCTAAAATACTGGCTTTGATATACTTATTTTTTGGAGTCATTCCAGTATGAGAAAACTGTGTAAGCATGCTAGGGAGAGCTTCAGGGAAGTGAGGAATATTTACTGAGTCTCTGCCTACTGGCTGAAGTGCTGACATCTTACGTGGTATGTTGCTGGAAACAAGAAGAAAGCTTTGCTTAGCTACCAAAGTGATGTCTGGGTGCCTTAGATTTCTTTAGCTGGGGTAGAAGTATAAATAAGAATTATGTTGAACTAACATTACATTTTGCATTTCATTTGTACAACATTTTAGCCTAGCTCCATACTACGGATATGGCCTTTACTCAAAGAGAATTTGCTTCATTCAATTAACACAAATTTTCACTAGCCCCGCACTATGCCATAATTGCTTTGATTCTCTGCTAGGATACTAGTGGTAAAACCTAAAACTTGGTATATATACTGATCAGTATATGCACTGATCTTATTCCACTTTCTCACACCTTGGAACAGTCACATCTACAGAACTGATTACCTTTAGTGGTTTTGTGACAATCATCTCATTTTCCATTGTTTTCTTCCACAAAAGTAGAACTTCCTGGATAGCAGAAATCCCTAATTGATTCAGAGATCCCAACAGCAACTAGGAATGGATGCCTAGGGAAATGAGTTCTATGCACAGAAGATTCTCTGAGTAGCTTACTTCACCTTTCCTATCTCTGCTCCATTTTATTTAAAGCTCACCTAAACGTATCTCCCACCACAGAGGAGTCAGAATACAGGAGAAATATTCTGGGAGAAATACCCAGTGGGTATAATTACTGAAAATAGTTATTTTTAGATGACTTCCATGCAAAAGGAAAAATTTCTACAGAAATTAAATGAAACAGCTTATATATTCTAGCCGTTACAAAAAAATTAACAAAGATAGAAAAATGCTACAATCTACTTTAAAATTATTATGAATATGCAAAACTCTTTCCTATTTAATTCCTCTACAGCAAATTCCACTCAAAATTGTACATGGAGGTTCATAACTCTGTGGTATTTTTCTGTTTCCTAAATGCTTACAAACTATTAAAATATGTTTAGCAATATTTTTAGTTATTTTGAATACAGATGTGGTTTAGGTTTCCCCTTGAGAATGTCCATTTTTTTTTAAAGAATGGTGAATTTTAACATTTATTTACCTTATTATCTATTATTGTATTGACTGATTAAAATATTTTTATTGATATTTTTTAAAATAAAATAATTAACTATACTTAAATTTTTAAATGGCTGGCTTTTCTCTTGAAACAATGAAAAAGAAACAGAATAATTCTGTCTTTGCAACACAATTGCTGTAGTCAAACATTTGGGTTATGAATTGAAACACAACACATAAAGTCTATAACTGGCTTTATAGTGGAAAAAGAGGTTTAATACTCAAGAAAGGGAATAAAATGCTTTTTGATCCAGTCTGGTATTGCCCAAAAGTAAGAAGAGCTAACCTTTGGACTTGGGAAAGCAGATTGGGCATTGCATAAACTCTGGGGAAAGACGAAGGAAGAGGTTGTACCTATTTTGCTGTTTTTCATTGTTCCCAAATGAAGGAATATTAATTGAGAAGTGCTGTTACATATTTTATGACATTCTGAGTACACTTTCTGAAATCCCATGAGGCTTTGTTTAAATACAAATTAATCCGAAACTACACTTAATTACCATTGCTATAGTTGAATTTGCTTTTTCTGTTGTAAGGCAGAATACAATATCTTAGACTTTTGCCTTTTTCAAATGTTAAAATACATGATGGAGGTGAAGAAGTGATTTCGGAGATGAATGACTTCCTGGCAGGAGAGAATCTGACAGGATGGCATTTTACTAATTAAGGAGAGTGCTGGACTAACCAGATGGGAAAAATACATACTGAAACTTTTTTTCTTTCATTAGTTCTTTTTTTTTTTCCCACAATACAATGTAGAAATAATCCCGAACAATGAAGGGCATGAAAAGAAGAACTGGTAAGTAAGGAAATTTGCTAGCATAAAATAAACCTACAGAAATCAGACAGTAACCAAGAAATCCTGCTTTAATAAGACCAAAAATTAGGCAGGAATCAGAAGCCACTGATGTGAGCAAGACATTTCAATGCTTCAGACCCATCTCTAACATAAATGCACTGTGCAATTTCTAGCAAGTCAGTCAGTACTATATCCACACAGACATTTTAGCTCCTAAATCTAGTATTTAGATATCCTCATAATCCTCAAAAAAAAAAAGAAATGAAGGAGTTTAAGAGATTTTTCCATCTCCTTTAGAGAAAGAGGAGATAACACAAACCACCCTAATACTAGGGACAAAATAAGAAATACACTTAAAAAAATCCCAACACGCTAAATAACAGTAAGAAGGTTTTTCTATATAAATTAAGCTCAAAAAAGTTACCAATGAGTGTAAAAGAATGTAAAAAATGGCAAAATTGGAAAAGTCAAAATGGGATAAATAGAACTGCAGAAAAAATGTATTCCTGTAATATATTCATAGCAAGGCAAAGACAAAGGAAAGGGAGATCTGCTACTCAGAGAAAAAATATCATTAGTGATGATGCCAAAAAAGTTGATAGCTTTTTTACTTTTCTTCTGAAGGGTCAGCCTCCATCAGCTGGCTAAAATAATTAGTCTCAGAGACAAGGAGAGAGAATACAGGACAGGACAAAAACTTAGGTAAAATATTTTCAAACCAGCTGAGCTGTAGCAAATTCCTTTCAGAATACTTAGAGAATAGAATAAAGACATTTTGGAGCCAATAGTAGCAATCTTTGAGAACTTGTGGAGAACAGATGAGCCTCTAAAAGAATGAAAAAGGACAGATGTCATATTTATCTTTAAGAGCAGAGAACAGAAGAAATCAGAAATTACATACCATTCTGTCTTTCTTCCTGAGAAAAATACTGGAGCAAATAATTTAACAAGTTTGCTTAAGAGCTGAAGTTATTGTCCCATTTTAAGGATATAAAACAGCACATATTTGTTGAAAACTATGGTGGAAAGTCAGCTGGATCATGCTGTCCAGTTTGTTCACTGCACCTTGTGGAAAATGTGGTTCAACTGAAGAATAATTAGAGATTTAGAAAAAAATCTGTAAGAAAGAACAGAAGGTGCCTTAGGAGGCTGTGAAATCTTTATTGCCAATATAGATCTTCAAAACAGGCAAACATATGTTAGAAATGGTTTAGGTAAAGCTGATGCTGCCTTTGGCAAGGATGGTATCTTCAGAGAGCTGTTCTAGGCACCAGTAAAGTAGAAAATCAGTCAGTAAAACTGATTGTCAAAAGTGGAAAAGTGGAAATGACCTACTGCCTACTGTGCCAAAAAACCACATAAACATTGTTAAAAGGAGACTAGAACTCAAAGATTGTTGTAGCCAAGAGAGAAATATAGTCTCTGTAATCTGTCCCAATTAGTCTATGCAAAATCTAATTCCCATCTCCAGGAAATGTGACTAGAAAGGATTCAGAACTACAGAGTACTACCTAGAGGAGACAGCAGCTATACTTAAAACACTGCTTTTCAGCATTCTGTGTAGCAAAGTTATGTACCAGAGGTTGTAGCAGCCTCCGTGAAACCACTGGTACCATAACCCTAAATTCCTTTTTATTTGATTTTATTTGATTCTTGTCTTTAGCTACTCTATCATCTGTCAACAAAGTAGGAAGGGATAGATTAGAAGATACAAGTGTGTGAGGGGTGGGACTGATAGAAGAATATTTTATCTGTCCATTGCCTCTGAAGAACTTGGAGAAAAACTTGAGATCACTTTAAGTTCCAGGCCACAGTGCAGGTCACATCTTTTAACAGAGAGGTTTAGAGGCAGCTGTCAGTTTGGCTGCACTTCAGAGTAGGGACAGAAAAGTAAGGCCAAGCACCAGGGAAGGAGGTCCTCTGGTACTTCATTTTCTTACTCCCAACTAACATGTGATATGATTTTATCTTCCTTGGTTTTATCCCTCCTATTTAAAACTTGCCTTTCTTTAATGCTCTTTTTGCCTGATATCCTTTTGCAATCTAAAATGCAGCTGTTACTCACTGCTGCAGCAACTGATTTTTCAGTTCTGTGTAGAATTCTCCCATTTGATTTAATACACAATAAACTGATTGCAGTGCAATTTAAGAGCACTGGCAGGTATGGGATGACACAATGGCAGTGGCCAAAACCCATCCAAATAAGAGTATTTTCAAATGATACAAAGGCATAAAATAATACGAGCAAAATGCCACTTTGAACATGTCATTCTAGACCCTTGGTGCATATCTAAAGAAGTAAATTGGTAATTAATAAATACAAATTAATGTAGAATTGCTTTTATAAGACTGTCTTGAATTATCCCATTCTAATTAATGTCTCTGCTACAAGCCAAAATTCTCTTGCATCTTTTACTTCCAGAAAGCCAACAATAAGTGGACACAATACTAGAAGAGCAGGTGTGTTTTCACTCAGAGGAAGCAGCTAGAGATAGGAAAATGTCTTAGCAGCTGATGTATCGGAAGACTGAAGCTGTGCCAGACAAAGTGAGTGCATGCACGTGTGTCCGCACATGCATTTTGCCACCAATTATGCAAAAAGGCCCAAACCCATTGATCATGCGTTTCCCCCCCTACTTCACCGGGAATAAATCTTGAAGTGTGACCGCTCTTCCAGAAAGTCAGAGTCATTATCAGTGATGTAATTTCTATGTTAGAACTGACAACACACAGTAAATAATACTTTCTTTTCTTTATTTTTGTACATATATTCCTGTTCAGTGCATGGTAAGAACAAATATCATTTGCAAGAAGCTGGACTGAACTTTTATTACCATTAACTCCTCTTACTTCACAGACAATGAGACCTTATTCAACCCAGCACAGTGTCAACACATGATGAGCTACACAGCACATGGCTTCAAGCTTTCTTTGCTTCATGTTGGGAAAGATTCACCACAAAATTCAGCAGGCACAGCCACTGATTTCTCTTTGGTGTATGCAGATAGCAAGAAATTTTAGTTAAAACTTGAGCGGCCTGACTGCTCAATGACTGCTTAATATTTTTAGTTTTAGTTTTAGTTTTTGGTTTTGTTTTTGTTTTATTTTTTGTTTTTGTTTTGTTTATTTATTTGTTTGTTTGTTTGTTGGGGTTTTTGGGTTTTTTTGTTTACGCAGTTATAGAACTTCACTGCAGTGGTACATTTTAAGACTAACAGAAACACTCATTTAAGCATTTTATTTTGTCTTGCCACTCTAATTAGTAAAACTTAGACCTAAAAAATTCTCACAGGAAGACTGTGAGTAAAAATCAAGAAAAGTGCTTTGTTGAAGTCACAAAACCACTTTTTCATCTATAAAAAGATTTTAAAATTAAAACGGGGAATTAGAACTACTATGTCACAAAACAAAGATGACAGAGATGAATAATTCCAAAAACTTTTTTTTAACTATGCAGATAAACAGAATTATTTCTTTTCAAATTCTACTATAATATACAATCAAATAATGTTGAAAGAATGTATATCATCTCCATGTGTCAGGGAAATTATGGATATAGCTTCAGTTGCTCTATCATCTTGTAAAAATACTTAAGGAGGACTAGTGGTTTTGTTAAAAGGTTACACAGGAGAAAGTCACCTTGCTATATATTTACACAGACGTGCCTTCTGTTAAGCCTTGTGAGCAGTTAGAATGATATTAAGCAGCTGATCTGTTGGTCATCATAATTCAGCTAGAAACACAGTCAAATTATACACAGCATCTTTGAGAAAACAGATAACTGATTCTCTTTAATAAACTTGCCCAAAGGTTCTATCTTTCAAATGGATACTCAAAATATTAAGAAATAATTCTGAATGGATTTTCCAAGATCTGCAATATTAATGTTCCCTATACTTCTACAGAAACTGGTCTTTTACAGGAGGTTGTTTAATGTAGAGAAATTCCTACACATTTGTATCAGCATGAAATCATTAATGTAAGAACATATGTCA
This sequence comes from Bombycilla garrulus, assembly GCA_013400315.1. NCBI lineage: Eukaryota > Metazoa > Chordata > Aves > Passeriformes > Bombycillidae > Bombycilla > Bombycilla garrulus. The sequence continues at coordinate 388,368 of VXBU01004727.1, read as the reverse complement.
CATTGGTTCAGACCCATCTTCTCTTCAGCAGTGGCTAGAAAGCAGTGCCCTGGGAAAAATGAGAACAGGGCAAGCATATGTAATACTTCCTCAGAGTCTTCTCCCAGCTGCCAGCTATTTTCAGGTCAGAGAACTTCCTGAGATTGATGCTGCCTGTCTCTTTAGTTTCATTCAGTGAATCTCTCAAGTACTTACTTGTCCAATCTCCCCCCAAATACCAAAATTTTCACATCCTGAACAGTTCTGACAAGAAATTCCATAGGTATACTAACACAGGTCCATTAACGTAATGACTTTGTACCAACACCAATCTCCTTCTTCCCAAACTTTGGAATTCTATGACACTACAGAAACAAAAAGAATATTACAGAATCTGTGGTCTTGCTGCATAACACAGCTCTCCTTTTTGTAGAAGAGGTCATAAGATTCCAGCAATTAAATGTTTCATTTCAAATACATCTTCCTTGACTTCTTCCACTCTCAGTCCACACTGAAAACCTAAATAGACTTGGGATCAAAAAACATTCAAGAAATAGTGCAAAGGCTCTGTTTATTAATCATGTTTTCTTAAATTAGATACTGTATATAATGTATGTATATGTAGTATACATATATGTGTATATACATACATATGATGTATGTATATGTGGTTCTATACAAATCAGCTATCAAGATTCAATGAATTTTAGCACAGAACAAGGGGGAAAGGCCTATGTAATATAGTTGATATCAAAATAGCTCACTTTTCCACATTGACAGATCTAAGGAATTAATGATTATATGTTAAATTTTCTGAATACTTGCTTCTGTGGCAAAAAGGCCATGCTAGAACATGAATTTTTTAAGGTGCTTACTCTACAATGTTCTACAGAACTCAGTTTCAGTGGTTTGAGGGGAAGTGGGCAGAGATGCGATTATGATAAAACAGAGCTCAAGGGTCTGTCTAATAAAGTTTCTTTGGAGCTTAACTAAGAATCAGTGGATTGGCTATTTGTCTCAAAAAAGTATTATGCTCCCCATCTTTTACTCCCGCTATATGTAACACAGGTTATATTCTATCTAGAGGATTAGCATTTGTTCTCCAAAGCTGGTGCTACTTTCTTTTAGTGTCATTATCATCATGGGATTTTTCTTCACAACATATTAAAAAGTATGCATTATATTTGGTGCAACAGTTGTTCTTTATGTTAACTGTTCCCATGCATGCAGAATTGCTTGTTCATGCGCTACTCCTTTTTTATGCAGGGCACTTTTCCTCCAGGGTAGAGAGCCCCCAGAAATCACTGACATCATCAACGGAAATAACAATGTTGCACCGGGTCCAAAACTGGTTTGCAGGCTGTTTCTGCTGAAGTCTCTGTTTCAGAGAATGACTGTCTGCACACAGTTGTGTTTAAGGAAGTTCTTCAGTTGGGTACTTCTCAGTGGAAATTCCCAGCTAATATTAGTCATAAGAAGCACAAAACCACATTTCATAATCCTCTTGATACTCCTCCAGGTAACATAAAGATTTCCTATACTGTTACCAAAGAGATGAGAAAAGAAAATCCAAACTTTTTCTTCCTACACTTTGTAAAGACAATGAGTAAATGACACTTTGCAGCTTCAACATTCAAAGATCAAAAAAGTATAAAACATTACTTTTATGTCGCTTATAGTGCTCCAAATCTGTATGTCTGCTTTTTGATTAAATATCTGTTAGTTTCTGGCACCCAGAAACTAACTTTGTCTGTTACAACCTATAGACAAATTACACACTAAGGTTTACACAGGCTTATCAACTACTATTCTTGATGTTGGGAAAAACATGATCAGCCACACCTTCCTTTACGCTAAGGAACGACAACATTTGGTCTAAAGTAATCCACAGTTCCCCTTTTCTGACCAGGAAAGGCATTTCAAGATCAAAACACGCTTTTAATTTTGTTAAAGCAGCAACAGATTAAAAGAACGGCAAAATATTCCAGAGCAACAGACTCTTTCAGCACCCAGCACTCTCCTTTGGGACCACAGTCTGTAAGCTCTGGAAAAGGTTTAACATCTGAGGTGAGCCACCTAGCGTCTGAACGAATGGCTAAATTAACTTGCAAAGAAACATTTTAAACACTTTCTAGTAGAAGCCAATTTGCATTTACAAGCTTAGAGAATCATAAAAAGGAATCAGATGAAACCTTTGATGAACTACAGCCTTTTGCCAGCTGCTCCAGCAGCTGCTTCTCCTGAAAGTAGTGAGTTCCTCCCCAGACCTCAGCGCAGTGTAACCAATGAGCACATTGTTTACACATCAGCACAGACTAAGGGAAATTCCTGTTAAAATACCATTTCGAAAGTAATGTGAAACAGCAAACTGCATATAGATGGTGTATTGAAATAGGCTGTTTGACCCACTAAGCACAAACTTGAAACCATGAAAAAGGTATCAATTTGCTAATTCCCAATCACTGAGAAAAAACAAACAAACCAAAAACCCCAAACAAAACCCCTCAACACCAACAAAAAAAAAAACACCCTACACTAAGTTTCTAAGCATATGTAGTTGAAGTTAGACTTTCTCTGACTTTGAAGACAAAGTAAAATAAAATAGTAAAAACAAGAAGCCCTGCACCACCACTCCCAAAACCCAGATAAGAGGTTTGCAACTGTTTTTAAGATCAGTAGATTCCTAAAATCCTAAATAATTTTTAAATACACTGATATGTGCTTCTTCTTTCCAGCCATCTTGTGAGGACTACATATATGAAAGTAATCCTGCTTTGATAATGACATAAAAGTGTGAAATATTGATGAGAGGCAGAAATACAGAAAGTTGTTCCTGGAATCACTGTAGGGAAGGGAATACAGAGACAGAAAGAAGGAAGAAGAAAAACAAAGAAAAAGAATGCAATATGAGGAAGAAAAGGACAAAAAGTAATTTAGTACTTCACTTTAGTAAAGCTGAAAATGCCCTAAAAGATCAGAGATCAAGTTAGCTATGAAACAGAGGCTTTGTACTATTTTCATGGGTATTTTTCTTTTCTTCTATTTAATTTATTCAAAGATTGGACGTCTCTAAGATTATCACGATGGGTTACTATAAAGCTTGTAAAATACAACTTATTGTATTGGGGGAGGAAATGTAAAGAAAGAAGGCACTAAATAATGAAGATAGAGGAAAAACCAGCTTCCCTCATGTTTTACTGTAGAAGAATATTACTAATAAAGCACTAAGAGATTAATGCATGTGATTTGAAAAGTCATGTTTGTAGATGGTTGTCAGTTTTGAGTGCTGAGTTTGAGACCTTCACAGCAAATATACATTAAGCACATTCCTAGAATTTTAATGAACTATTTTTTTCCCCTTAAAACAACTAACATGCAATGAATAGTGTTTCAGAGGTGGTATGCATGTTATGTCTCTATTTGAATTCAGGAAGCCATCATCTTAATTGAGGCATGCTTATCATCAGACATCACCCACTTGCACTTTTCCGCACATTATCCCTTTTTAAATATAGCATCAGTTAAATTGCATTGCATCTATTGATATGGATTTAAGAAGTTATATTTCAGCTGAGATATCCATTATAATTTTAAGTGCATAACTACTTGCCAAAACTGACTAAAAATGTAACATGCAGAGAAACAATAGCACTTTTTGCCCACATTCTGTTTTATTTTTTTAAGACCCTTTTTAATGAAACCTTAACTTGGACATCTCAAACACTGTCTCTGAAAAAGGAAACTGAATTTCTTGGAAATGTGCTAAAAGCAAACTCTCTCTTAATCTTAATAGTTCATTTGGATCTCACCTGAAGCTCTTAAAAATGGCCAAACAGGAAGTATATTTATAGGCTAATTAAGCTATCTGCCTGTAAGTCACTTTAGCGTTAGTACAGGCCAAAACAGACCAGAAGAGTTGCTAAAGTCTCTGCAGGAAAGAGAAATTTCAATAGAAATATTCTTCAAAAGAGCACAGAGAGCTACTTTTTCTGAGGCTCTGAGCTCAGTCCTCAGGCTTCCTGAGGGCAGGAACCAGGGTAGGTATGTTGTAATAGATGGAACGCAAGATCTGATCTGTGAGTGGGCAAAGCAAAAAGCTCTGCCCTAGAAGAAACATCGCAGCCTGGCTGCATGGATATGTTCACTGGGGTTCAGAGACAGCCGAGATTAATTCAAAATCTGTAGTACTTCTCTGTGGCTAGCACTGTGATGGTGTCCTGGGCAAGTATGTAACAAGTGCCTCATGTTCTCCCATCAGCTCCCATCATCCTACACATCTTCAGGAAAAAAGGTGTACTTATACATGTGACCAAAAGAGAGAAGGGCTTGTAGCAGTAGCAAAATTAAACATGTGCGCTTCCATTATATTCTTACCTTTAGTATTCATTGCCTGCATTAAATAAACGCAGGCAGGGAAATGCCTCTGTAGTAACCCACAACAGACCCTTCAGAGAGCAACTACCCTGAGCACGAAAACTGTATTACCAGTGTAACTACTGTTATTAACAAACCACTCTAACTCATGGAAAAACAGAAATAGGAAAGGGCTGTGGAACGTCGGGAGCAGCACAGAGGGTGCTTGAGGGGGTCTTCTGCAGCCAGACAGAAGAGGCACTGCCCGACAGCCGGAGGCGAGCGGACAGGCTCCCACCCTTGCGCGAACCCAGCCGCTCCGCCGGCCGCTGTCTTGCCCTACCCCGACCCGGGGTCGGCGCGGGCAGCGCCCCGTGACAGGGCGGGGAGAGGCACGGCAGGAAGTCGGTTCTGGTTCCTGGGTTAAGGCGCCCAGGCAGGAGCGAGCGCCCTGTGCCGGGAGCGGCCGCGGGCTCCGTGAGGCGCTCGTAAGTCAGAGTGGCTCTGGAAAACACGCGCTCCCCGCGCTCCCGTGGGAGCGGCGGCGCTCGGCCCGGGCCGGAGTGCGGGCCGGGGAATCCCGAGCCGGGGGCTCCAGGGCCGCGCTTCCGCCCCCCGCTCCCGGAGATGCCGCGTCACCCTCGGCGCTCCTCGGCCCGGCTCGGGAGCCTCGGGGGCGCATCGTTTGCGTGCGGAGGCGCTCCGGGAGCGGGGAATCGGGGGACGGGATCAGCGGGCTCGCAGCCGAGGGGCGATGGCCCAGGCGGGCGAAAGCCGGAGCAGGAAGAGGCGGCTGCCCCCGCGGGAAACGGCAGTGAGGCGGAGGGAGCGAGCCCCAGCGCTCCGGGAATCGCCGTCCCGAGCCCTGAGCGCTCAGGGGCTGCCCAGCTCTGACGCTGGTGCGTCAAGAGGGGCTCCTGCTGGCTTAACGACGCATCCCGCTGTCGGGCAAAGCAGGAATTGTGTCTACTCAGGAAAAAATAAGGGAAAAACCAAAACACTAAAAAGTTTAATGAGCTCTCAGTCTCTCACAAATTATTACCTCAACAGGCCTCCCGTTCCCAAGATGATGACAGTGTAACTTAAAAAATACAGCAATCAAAAAATCTGTTTTGAAAGCAGAAATATGTAGAGAAGTACTTGCAGTTGGATGGCACCTGTGTTTGCATCTCATGAAATTATGAGAGGTAGGAAAGTGTATTATAAATTAATGTGCATATACACATGATTAGCTAAAGCCTTTCATAATTTAATGCAGTTTTTGAGGCAATATGAAAACTAGTATGAAAATTCTGGTGAGCTGTGGAGCTGGGATTGCAGCAGAAATGTGTTGCTAATCTTTGTGTAGGAGTTTTTTTGGCATTTGACTAAAAAATGCATATTACTATTTCTTTTCTTCCTGCCATCTATATCAGCAAAATGTTTCTGATTTGAAGCAAGTATTTTAAGATAATCTGCAGGTATGTTTACTTGGAAGTTTGTCTTACCTACAGTAAGCTGTACCCAGTGGTTATTCAGTGTACAAGTCTTCACTCATATATGAAATTCCAGATGCCATTGCCATAGCTCCATCAGCATAGCACTCACAGGTATTCACACTTGCAGGACAACCTTTGTAGCTAATCTCTAATTCTGTCTCTGCTAGAAAAAATGCAGCATTTTGTAGTGCTGCATCACTGCTAACTAGATATTGCTGTTAAGGATTGTGAAAGTCTTTAGGATCTAATGAATATCCAGAATGTAAGTTGCTAAGGATCAGGATTGTCAGCTTTGAGCTGAATTATGTTCCAGCTGCCATTTGGATACAGCATAACTAATCATCACTGATTAAAATAGCAGGGATATTTGGGTTGGGGGGTTTTGATTTGTTGGTTTTTGGGGTTTTTTTTTAGGGCTGTTGGGAGGGAGTTTTTTCCTTCTCATTGGATGCAGGGAGAAGGGTAAATGACAAGGAACAGTTGGCAAATTCCCTGATAAATATTGATGCCTACGGAGGAGAAGCAGGAAAATGAGCCAGTTTTTCTTAACTGCAACGAGTTCTGGATATGAGACAGATAACATAAGAAGCAGTTATTTATTCCAGCAGTAGGCAACCCGGGGTGTGACTACAGAGTAGTTTAATCCAATCTAAATCTAAACTGCGGCAGTCCTGCCCACGACTAGTCGCATGTTCCCACTGCCTCCTTGTGCTGGTAGTAGTGCTCCAGCAGCCTTGCAGTGAGCTAGCTCCAGTTTTAATTTTGAGGTTGGTTTTTTTAGGGGGTTTGCTGTTGCTTTTTTGAGGAAGTAGGGAGCTACTTTGGCATATTCAACTGTGTAGCATAGAAGTACTGATAGCGGTACCAGTAAGCAGCAAAAACAGAGTGAGAGATGGGAGAAGGCTGGCCTGTCCTTCTCTGTGGCAGTGCAGACTTGTGACGCTGTTACATAACTGTGACTTCATGTTACAATTCGAAGCCGGTGCTGCTCTTGAACATGGGAGTTCTGTCTGCCTATTGTAGATTTCTCTCCCCATGCAGACTTCCTTGTGTTATCATGCCATTTGAAGTGGTCTGTGGATCTGAGCTGCATTAAAACTAATGCAGCAAAAGTACATTTAGTATTTGGTTTTAAACTGGGTTTGTTTGCTTATACAAGTTACAGAAAGGGAAAGGTTGCTCATGCTGGAAGAAAGGGAAGGGTAAGGTCGAAGAAGAATATCTAGGGTATGGGACGAATATAGGACCAATTCTTCTAGTTACAGTGCCATCTAAAAAGTGTTGCTAGTAATGATATGTTGCTAGTAATGAATAAAGAACTGACCTTTTCTTACTGCATGGAGTCTGAAGTTTAGGGAGCTAGCAGTAAGTTACTTTTCCATACCAAGTAGAAAATCAGGCACTGTGCTACAGTTTTGCCTGTTGGATTTTTGATACTATCAGTCCAGACAAGAGCAGCACTTTTTGTTAATGTTCCTAGTCACAATGAATGACTAAAAGGCTGGAAATTAGGTACAAGTTTTAAATACTGCTGTTCAAATGGAGGTTTGAGTTTGCATGAATCAAATTAAAACCTTCCTTTTCTATGAACTGTGAGTCACATGGAGCTGAGCCGTATTCTCTCCATTAGAAGCTGACCACAGTTTCTTAAATCCCATTGCACTCATGTTTTTAAGTTATCTCTTATATACACAGGACATGCCATTTACTAGGTAAGTACAGTGGAGGATTTCAGAAGAGTACAAAATCAATACTGATGCAAATTTCGCAAGCTTTTAAAGATTGTGAGAACACACTTTCAGTCACTTTCAGCTACAACAATGCCTACTGCAGTTTAGCACCTATCCTGCAGGCAGATATAATATCTGATTTTATTCATTGAACTACATATAACAGTCTTTCATTTGAAAAGGAAAGAAAGCCTACCCATTTAGCTAAAGATGTGCCCCAGATATGAGCATGAATATTTTGTTCAGTGAAGGGATACCATTTGGGGGAGGAAGGAGGTAGGTGAAGTAGCCTGTGTTACTAACAATGTTTTGAGACAGTCCATCGGAGATTATAAACTACTGAACTGGTGTTTAGAAAAACAAGTCAAAACAAACAAAGCCTTTTGTGTGAAACAATGTAGGCCTTTCATGCAGAACTTGTCAACTTGGATTTCAGTAGCATTTTTTTAGAGATCAAAGGAGCCCTAAAAAAATTTCAGTTTGTTAAAGAATTTGCTTTTCTACTATTAAAGTACAGCCATGGCAGAGGTGAGATACAATTGCCTTTCCTGTAGGAACATATCAGTAAAATAAAATTTACTGAACAAATAAGTATGATGTCCATGCAGTAGTCTGTTGAACCTTCTAGAAAAGTCAGACTACATTTCTGTATTCAAGCCCTACAGTGGGAAAGATGCTCAAAAGCAAGGAAACATGAACAAAATTTTCAAGCTGCAGTCTTCAGAATTTTGAGCAGTGTCCAAGGCAAGTTACTCTCATACTCTTCTTGCTGGGCTTATCTCTTGACTTTCTTTAGCAGTATTTGTGTTTTATGCATAATCCCAGAAGACAGTGAGAGATGATAGTGGCAGTCCACACTACTTTAAATACTAGGAGAGATGAAGTTGCCTTTTTTTTTTTTTTTTCTTAATGTTGCTATCTTTTTTTTATGGGGGCCATAGAGTGGAGGTGGGGATTGAGACTTCACTAACTTGTTCTCTACTGTACTTGTATTATGCTAAATTTTTATCTTAAAATTAGTGTCATATATTACTATAGAAGCAAATGACCTGTGTTTGCAAAGTTCTTGTAATTGGAGTCTGACATTTAATAGTGTTTAGCCTTATGTGTCAAATTTCTTGAGTTGTAGTTCTGGGAGTTGTTACTGAAATTTTACACAAAGTGTAGTAAGTTCATAATATTTTATGAAAAGGTCCAAGTCTTGATAATTTGTACTGGTTGGTATCACTGATTTTTAGATAAAAGATGTTTTAACTCTGCCTTGGGGTGGCTTGTGTTGACATTTTCAGATTTGGCACAGAATAGGATAGGTTTGTGTGACCTAATTGAGTTTTTATCTTTTTATTTCTTAATGCTGATGGGAAAGGTGTGTGCTAATGTCTTTACAAACAATTCCATGGGTGAGGGTATGGGTGTTAAGGTCTTTTAAATGGATCTTAATGTCTTACCAGCTTCAAGCAGCAAGTTGTTGCAAAGCCCAGACAGTTTGATTACTGAAACAGGCAAAAGGGTCCTTACAAGCCCGAGTTTCTGAACTTTGGGGTAAAATGGCAGATTCAAGAGGGGATAGGAGGTAGCCAGTTCGGAAGGCTGTACCTTCCTAGTACCTCAGCCAGTGGGAAGGAAGAGGGCAATGTGCGGTTGGGAATTCAGGATAAAAGGAGGCTGTGCCCTTCGAAACCTCGAGAGAGAAAACCCCGCAGGCATGGCCCACTGGACTGTCTTCCTCAATTTATTACAATAAAGTTGCAGGACTCCTCTGTCTGTGGACACTGGCTTTTCATAGTGTGATTTTTCTGCACAGTGCCAAAATCCGAGTTAAGCTTTGGCTATTAATACTGTCTTTATTTCATAATTCTGCAAACATTAAACTTTTGGAGATCACATAAAATCAGGTAACTGGTAATGTGCACCAATTTTAAGTCTCCGTCTTAAACACTGTAACTACAGATATATTTACACATTTTATACATCTAGAATTTGATTCAGAGTGAAGCTGCTTTTGTTTGTCTTTTGTTTAAACCTGTCCCTGGACGTAAAATTAAACGTTGTGGTGAACAGAGCTGTAGTTCAAGCTGTGCTGTTAATGGTCAAACATACTGCATGTATCAATTGAATACAACAGTGGTACAAGTCATGCTATATATTTTTTTAGCTATACTGCTGCTTGTTAGTGTTCTGTCTTTTTCCTTCTGATTACTTTTCAGGTCTGTTAACTTGACCGTGATGAAACAACGTTGGGAATTATGGACAAAAACATTGGAGAGCAGCTTAACAAAGCTTATGAAGCCTATCGACAAGCATGCATGGAGAGGGACCATGCTGTGAAAGAACTACAGCAAAAAGTAGGTGTTGGAATCTGAATTCTATCTTTAAAGCCATCCTTCCCATGGAGGATGGTAGTACGTGTAGATACCAGTTTCACTTTAGGTATGCACACTTTAGTGCATCTGTTAAAGTTGGAAATTGTCATTACGAAACCATGCCAGTACACCGCAAAGTAACTCATTAGGCTTTGAATTTAGTAGATGAGTTTCTGGGTTTTGACCTTGATTTTTTTTTTTTTTTTTAATTAGTTTTAAAGGTTGGGAAAGTGTTGTCTGTTTTGGAGGATTAATGAAGACTTGCAATGTAAACACGGCAAAGATGTATATAAAATTTACCTAACTTTAACAAAGTACTTCTTGGAATTTAATTTGTCTTCTTAAAAATTAATTTTTATACTATTAATATAAATAGCTTAAATGAAACAATTTTTGTTGACAAATGTACTTGAAAGTTGCTAGATTAAGTATTCCTCTTTTAAAAATAATAAGCTGTACATTTATTCTTTAATGAAGTAACAGAAAGTTTCTGGAGGCATTCTGATCAATAAGAAGCATCTTTGAAGTTTTATTTAGTCTGTTGCAGAAAATATTAGTTCAGTCAAAACTCCTTTAGAACTTCTCAAATATGACAGCATATTTTAAAGCTATCAGGTTTGGGCTTTGTCATAGTCATTTTATCATATATATTCTGCCCAGCAATGGAACCTCTGTTGCAGGAAAGCTTGAATGTTTTCATCGCTACAGGACTTTCTGATCCTCAGTAGAACTGGTAGGCTGGGACTTGGTTCAGGGGCCAATGAACCATATTCCATGTCAAGTTATGGAGCAGTAGTAGAACTACAAGCAGGGAAGGATCTAATGGAGAATATTCTGGTATCTGGGCCCAGTCTTGCCATCTCTTTGTATGGCAAAATAGACTAGCCAAAGGCATCACAGAACACATTCCAATTCAGTCATGTGTGCAATCATCCACTGTGCAGTCTGTCTCTATTCATAGTCTTGCAGCAGTGCTGGTGTAAATCTGTAGAGGTTTCTATACATAACAAGCATAAGCAGTGTGATTTTTGTGCTGAAATTGCAACTAATTAACAAAAGGCAAGAAATTTTAGAATGTTTAGGGATTTTTTAAATTCTGTCTCTGAGGATAAACTATTAACTATTTAAAGGAAATCCAGTTAAGGTAATACTCCTGAATCATCCAAAAGTGCATTAAAGAATCTTCTGACCAAGAAATAAGGCATGGAGTACAAGATCAAATAATCCTTATAAGGTCTATGCAACAAAGCCAGAGAAGTGTGAGATCATCAGTGCTAAGTGAACTAAATGCTTGCAAGATTGCTCTCTGCATTTTCACTGGTTCAGAAATTAAAAATTTAAAGCCTTTGATAAAGGATTACTGCTAGTTTAAATCTTTGTCCTAATCAAACTTTCAATAGTTGAGTTTTATGATTTCAAAAGACAGCAAAAATATTTTTTCAAGAAGAGTTGATATTAAATTATTTGGGGTTTTTTTATTTGTGTTGATTTTTTTTAACCAAACTCCTGGATTTAATGACCTTTGTACAGTGCTTTACTCTAGTAATTTCCTCTGTTCATTGTGTGGCCTCCACACACTGTTGGATTGTCCACCATGCTGTTGTTAACAGTTTACTACTTAAGTTACCGATAGGCCACTTGTTTTGCCAGTCTCTAGAGCTGGGAGCCATGTCAAGCACACAGAAGCCAGAGTCATCTCGGCCAGATGGTGTTTGATACAGATGGATGGTTGGTTGTCATGCAGATCTTCTAGTTGGTAACTTGTTGCTGCCATCTGACTCAAGGAATAATTTGTGCACACTGGCTGTCAAAAGCATCTTCTCTTCTGTCTGTTTTAGCTGTCATGTCTGTGCTCTGTACAGAAGTGTTGACAAGACATTGCTGTTGTACATTTTCAATTTGGTTCTCAGTGATTTTTCTGCTTCATGAGGTCTCTTATAGCTGCTGGAGTGTACTGCTCTTTGATTACTTTTTTTTTTTTTTAAACACAACAGAAAAATCCTCTCATAGTACAACTACTACCTGGCCTCTTAAAATCAATTTTGCTTGTAGATTATTTTTTTTTCCTGCCTACTCTACAGACAAACACACCAAACAGTAGGAGGGTATAGAATTTAAATGTGGCTGAGATTTGAGAATTAGATAGCACTATGGATAAACTATGAATTCATGTGTAAACAATGCTGAGCCTTGTTCCAGATGGTGACCTGTTCAGTAATAGATATATTCCTAATTTCAGAAAAATTCAGTGCATTCCTGAAAGTTTTCTTGTTGGCATTTCACAAGTTTTCTTGCTTGTTTTTAGCACTGCTGTAACTGCAGCATTAGGCATGTGCTAATGAAATAATAGTTTTTAATATTAGTATCTTCCTGCTACCTGGCCATTCATTCAATTAATGGACTGTCTAGCAAAATGTATAGTTTGATGAAATACAAGCACTATTATTAGAGGAGTCTGTGTGGCCTGTTTCTAGCTCAAATTGTAGTATTGGAGACAAAGGATGGGGCCTTTTGCTTACATTCCTCCCCAGCCCAATTATGTAGGTTAGAAAAGCTAGGCCACTACATTCAAAGAAACATCCAGAAGTGTTCACAGGCAGTCAAAATGGTTCACAGAGTATCTGCTCTATGGAATAAACAATGTAGTTGTCTTCCATTTAAAATCTATCTTTTTAAAAGCCTATATTCATATAATTTGTTAGAAAATATAGGGGGAAAATTACTTTTCTCTGTAGATAAACTAACTGACAAGCATTCTGAAGAATAATAAAATTTTAATTTAAGCCTGATATATTCTACATCTGTAAATGAAGAATCCTAACTTAAAAGTTGCTCTTCACAAGAGCCACAGCTGAAAAAGTTATTAAAACTTAGGGCTTATTCCCTATAATATCTTTTCTAATCAGTACAGTCCCAAAAGATGGACTTGCCAAAGGTTTTTACACAGAGGACCACAACTGCTGTTATCTTTAAAACTCAGAGCAGCTTTTTATATGCCAAATAGGAGACCCCTAGTCAAAACAGAATAAGATTAATGCTAATTAAATTATATTTGCAGACAGAAAACTACATGCAGCAAATACGTGAACAGCAGGAAAAGATAGAGCTTCAAAACAGCATTATTGCAAAACTGAAATCACAGTTGGCTGCTCTGAATGCTAATAGAGGTATGTACTCCAGTTTGCACATTATTGCTTTTTATGCTGTGTTGCACTGATGAATAGTTCTGACTTTGTTTCTTCAGTTTTTACAATATACATATTTCAAATGAGTATCATACTTTCCTGTGAATGTGAGAGTTAACACAAATGTGCCGTTTCAAGATCTATTTATAAAATTCAACACTTCTGGGGTCTTTCTTTATCCTCTTCAAGAAATTGTGATATTTTCTATAGAGGTAGAATCTGCTTACACTGAAGCCAATAAAAGTTAAGAAAATATGGGTTCAAATCATTCACTACAATTTTTTTAAAAATTGTTACCTACTTATTTTTACACTTATCTGTTAATAAGTTTATCTCAGGTTGTTCTAGATGTGAGTGCTATAATTATATGTCTTTTATGTTAGATTGTGATGCTAATCTTATTGCATAACCAGAATCTTAAAAGCAGGTAATTCTCTCTCAAATCAAATAGTCATTGGTGGATAATTTTTCACTGTTTGACTGAATTACACAAATAAGAGAAAAGAGTCAAAGTAACCATGTGTTAATCTGCCATGCTCATTAAATATTTATTCACACTAGCCTAACACTCCTGGTTTTCATAAATACTAGCAAAGTGGCTGACTTATTTTTAAGAGTACATGCACATTTCTTTATTGCTGATTTAGTCTTGCATTTGTCTCTGAGCACAGAATTTAGCATCTCTTTCTTGTTTAATATGAAGGCTTGCTCAAAGAACATAAAGAAGTTAATGTGAGTCTAACTTCTTTTAAATTTGATTGTACTTAGAAGCTGACTGTGAAAAATGCAGCGATAGTCAGTTGCTTTTTTTTTTTTTTTTAATTTAAGGCAATGCACATCCTTACATTCTGATGCATGAAGACATTGAAACATCCAGCTTACCTTTCAGACAGCTCTCTGAAAAACTTAACATAACAAAGCAAAGAGAAAAACTCCTAAAGGTATGTTACCTGCAGTAAGTTCACTTTTGTGCTGTGATTATAGTATGAGAACCTAAAAGATAACTGTGATTTTTACTGGTGCCTTTGAACTGCACATGAAGGGCATGGGTGTTGTGCCGCTGCAGCCTGTTTAGGTGAACTAAGCATTTTCTTTGGTCCTTCCCAGTGAAATCTCTGTTTGGCCATCAAGTTCTCTAGAACAGTTTTGATCATAAAGCAGAAACTTAGTTGCTTATTTATTTCTTAACTTGCCAAAACCAAAAAAAGGGGCTTTTTCTTTCTTATGAAAGCATTTCATGTTGCAAATGGTCTCTGTATTTTTGCAAGAAATGGAGAATCTGCACTTGAAAAGTGGTGAAGTGGGAAGTGAACAATCCATTGCTCCGGAGATGCTGATTTGTTTGGGTTTTTTAAATAGCCATTGTTAAGATGATGTCTCCTCTGCCTTTCCTCACTGAAGTAACATTAAGATTTTCACTACAGTCTATTGAGTGTAACAGGAGTAAGAGTAAAGTAATAGCGCAGAATTGCTGGGAAATGCCTTGAAAGGATTTTACATATCGAGAAAAGACAGTGACAGAGATGCACAAAGTTGCATTGTTCTTATCATAAATCATCTCACTGTGGTTTTTGAGAATGTCTTGTAACATGATGTCTCTTATTTTTGAATGTGAATCTCCATAGCTCCATAGCAGAGACTTCATAAAGGTTGTAAAAAGACCCTTGTGAGAGATCAGGCATTAGAATTAAAAAGACTCAATTTCAGGATTTATTTCCTAAGCTAAAAAAAAATTGAGTTGTGCTAAATCCACAGAAACACATTTTTTGTCAGAAATGTAATTCCATTAGATCCAAAAAGTAATTTCATTTGATTACTGGTGTTTGCTTAGTTATCCTGAAGGAATATTACATTAAACTAAGCCTTTGCAAACTTTTAAACACACTGTCAGGAAATATTTATATACACTCTTTTTCTATTTAAAAGAAAGTCTTATATAACTTTTCTACCCCAGAATCTGTAATTATAAGATGTCATTTCTTTCCTAATCTTTGCACTTACTTAGATTAAACCACAGCTTAATTAATTAACTTGGTTTAAAACACAGGTTAATTCTTTGATGGAACATCTTTACATATTTTTGCAGTTTGTTGTCTTGAGCTGGATAAAAATTATATCTTATGGTTCCACATGAAGATCTGACCAAATCTGGTATTTCATACTCTTCTTTCTGAATGCTTACTAAAGAACAATAGTTTTAAGCAACTTGTCATATAATGAGTTAGAAATTAAAGGAAGATGTGACATCTGCCCTTCTTATGGGAAAACGCTGAAATAATGGGATGTCTTACAGGAGATTATAGGCAATGTATGAGAAGCTGGAATCATTATTTCTGGAGCTATTTTCCTAATGAAATGTAGGTTATTTTCTTTATCTGCATATTTGTTTTGTGTAGCCAGTTACTGCAGTTACCTCTCAGCAACAGGTATTTCATCTGGATTTTGCTTCTTTATTCCATGAACAGAAATATTTCTGAACTACCTCCCTGCAGAATGATCTATTTAAGTCTGTCTGCATGCTGGTGTATTTAAACCCAGGCACATTGCTATTCAAATAAAGTCTTTCTAGAGGGGCTATGTAGAGATTTAAACCCATGCAAAGTTGGGTTGACCCAGTCTATTCTATGTTCCTGTTACTGGGAAAAAGCACGGAGCTTGAGGAAAGTATGTTGGCCTGGACAAAGGCTGCCTTCTGCAGAGGCACATGAGTATATTTGCACCATCCTTCCAATGCAAGGATGACCCTAATGTTTGGAATGGTGTCTAGTAAACTTGAACTGATCTGGCAAGAGTGATACAAAATGTCCAGACAGCACAGCAGAGGCACACACACTTGTACTAGCTCTGGCTGTGTCTTGGCCATGCAATTCATGGCTACAAGTGAAGATTACAGCAGTGTCTTCACACGAGTTATCATTTTATTGAATACAAAAAACCCCACAGTAAGCCAGTGAAATTCATGCTTCAAGGAAAGATTGGACAACTCCATGGAAGAGACATCTGTTGAGAGTTAATAAATAGATAGATACTATTACTGAGGAGATCTAGGAATTAATTAACAGATATGTCATGAATGTCTCCTGTTTTCTTGTGCTTTTTTTTCCCCAGATGTTATATTTTGACATTTCTTAAACTGAAAATTCACCATCCTATCACTGACCCAGTATAGTTTTCTTGTACGTAACTCAGGTATTGAAATTTGGAAGTTTGAATATTCTTTTTGAAAGCCTGTATTTTTCTAATCATATTCTATCTACATTCTGCTCTAAACCAAATAAATGATTCCTACAGACATTGTCTTCTACAGTGTCCTTGAAGTTCAGAGTCTCTCCCATAGCAGAAGATGCTTGGGTTTATTGATACCTTTTGAAACTGCCATTTGTAAAATCCCAAGGGATTTTTCAGTGGTCTGTATTCTGTCCTGCAGTAAAGTTAATAGAAATCCTGAATTGATTGTAATAGGTGCATGATTAGAGCTTAAATTTCAGAGGTTTAAAATGAGAGAGGACCTTTATTTTCTTTGTTTTCTAGTAGGTGGCCATACATGTGTATTTTATATGCTGTTGTCAAGGTCTGTTGCCTGTATGTCATAAAATGCTTCAGGATTTTTTTTAATTCACATTTGTCTTCACTGAAGGGGGTGAGTGAGTCAGATCGTTTTGGTGGTCAGTACCAAATTATATACAAGATTGCCAGAATTTTTTCACTCTTCTGCTTGAGAAGACCGAAGGGGCCTATATTGCTGCCTAGTTTTGAGACCCTGGCTAAACTTTGTTAAATAGGAATGATTGGGATCCAGCTACTGTCTCAGAGCCAAAGCTATGCAGCAAACCAAAAACCTTAGAGATGATACAATGTCAAGCTTCTACTTTTTAGTACAGTCAGATACCAGAATCCTTGTGAACTCAATAAGACATGAAGCTGAAGTCAGCTCCTGTGACAAGAAAACATGCTTATGATCCCATTTTGCTGGTTCAAAAATCTCCATATTAAACACTGTCTGGAATTTGTTCATCAAGCATGTCTTGTGCCATGAAAAGGAGGAGGAAACTGTGTGTCAGGAATGAATGATGCAAATGTTATACAAAACTCTTCGTCCTGCAATAAATGTTTAGCTCTTTTTTTTTGTGTAGGACATAAGCAGAGGAATGGCAGACATATAGTAGCCATCTTTATCTTCTAAATTATGCAGCTAAAATTACTTACATAACTAAGAGCAGCTACTGCAGTAGTCTTGTGGAGTTCCATGTTCCAGTCCATACCAGCTTCACTAGTGTCACTTTGTTTTCTGTGTTTAATGCAAAGAAAGCTGTACTTAATTTTTTCCTATGAAGGAATGTATTATTGAAAAATCCCAAAAGGTGTAATTGTTTCTCCAGTGTTTTTCCTAGTATCCTGATGGTGCACAGGAATGATGATTTCCATCAGTATGTACTGATACATCTTCACTGTAACATGTTGCATGGCTCTTCTCATGTGGCTTTTTCCCTGCTTGCTTAAATCTTTTCCTCACTTCCTGCAGATGTAGGAGAAATGGAGGAGAACTACTGGCCATTACTGCAGTGACTCCAGTTGCCTGAAGGCCTTTGAAAGCCCATATGAGAATTGGAGCTGTAATAGTCTCAAAGAGATAAATTATACTGTATCACAGGTTCAGTGAGTTATTTTACTGTCTCTAAGATACAAATTGTTACTCAGGAGCAAGTATTGTCTTTGATGAAAGCTTTTTCCAAGGTATTTGGATTTCCAGCAAATAATGATGAAGGAAAACACAGGAGAAGCTGTATCTGTATCCCCTTACCTTATTTAAGTGGGAAATTGAATTTGACCTGTTAGAAATGCAAAGCAAATAAGAATTAGGATTAAGAAGTTTTGCTGGGATTGAAACATGCCATTTTTACACAATGTTTTGAAGTCGCTGAGCAGAAGAGGCTTAATCTGTATTCTTAAGATACCACACAAGTCTGAAGTTGCACTGAAGCTCTTACTGTAGATTTGCTATTCAGCGTTGCAATTGGGATATAAATAGCCTTCAAAGCTATTTTTCTGCAAGTTTTTCTTTTTTATCCTGCTAGTGTAACTTTTTGAGGCTAAACAGTTGTGTCAGCTGCATGTACACACATCCATGCTTAGCCAGCTGGTGTCTTGGTAAGTCAGCTCTGGACCTATCCCTGCATGGCTGTCTTTGTCTATTAGGGTAGCCCCTACCTAATCTCCAAATGCACAACCTCACCCTATGTAAATTCCATCTGAAAATAAAACAAAAGGTCTTACAAAAGCACTTAGTTGCTTCTTTCCTCTTCATCTTACCCTACTTGTCTACAGACCATTTAATTGCACTTCCCTTATATTCTTTTTTAAGAGTTAACAATTTGGGCTTACTTCTTTTGCAGTGATAATCATGGGGCTTGGGGGTGCTTTTTGTGACACTTGATACAGTTCCCTAGATTTCATAAACTAACAATATAAGGTTTTCATAGCAGCAGATTTTAACTGTAGGTTATTTCTTGAAAATTTTTGCAACTACTATCCTTGAGCACATTAAAAAATTGTTTGTTATTTTCTTCTTTATTCCACAAAAATCCCACATAGTTAAATGTTCCTTGAATTACTAGATCGATCATCAAAGTGAGAGCAGCCAGGGCTTTTTATTCCACCAATCCTTATAGGACTGAAATACTTGCAATAAAATCCTGGTTATACATAAAGATTGGAGGACGAGAGGCTGAAGAGCCAGCCCTGCAGAAAGACATCTTTAGTTCGGGTTGATGGCAATTTGATAGGAGTCAACAGTGTGCCTTGGCAGCCAAAAGGGCCAACTGTGTACTGGGGGGCAAAAAGGACATCAAACTATTAGAGCATGTCCAGAGGAGGATGACCAAGATGGTGAAAAGTTTTGAGGGCAAGATTTAGGAGAAGCAGCTGAGGTCACTTGTTTGTGGAGCCTGGAAAAGAGAAGTTGACAACTCCCTCAAGGGCAGCAGTGGATGGGGAGGTGCTGCTGTCCTGTCTGTTGAGCAGCAATAGGACACGAGGCAACATCAGGGGAAGTTCAGGTTGGACATTAGGAAAGGGTCCTTCACTGAGATGGTGGTTGGTCACTGGAACAGGATCTCCAGGGAAGCTGTCATGGCACAAAGCCTCTCAGAATTCAGAGTGTTTGGACAGTGCTCTTAGTTCTGTGTTTTAGGTTTAGGTAGTCCTGTGAGGAGCAGGGAGTTGGAATTGATCTGTATGGGTCCCTTCCAATTGGAGATATTCTAGGATTCTGTGATTGTGTTCTTGGGTTTGCTCAATTTGCAGAATTATCACCATATTCCAGATGATATAAGATTGAAATTAATTAAATACAATTTTATGTATCATATATGCAAAATATTATACATAAAATGTTAATGTAAATGATACTGTAAGTGAACCAAGAAAGTGTTTTATGTAAACACTAATGTGACTTCCAGAAATTCTGAAGATCCAGTTGTTTTGAGTAATCACCTATGATGAGTTACAGCCATGTGTAATGGTAGAAGGTCTTTACTATGAATTGAAATTACTAATGTAATAAACAAGACTAACCCTTACTTATGATGCAAAACCTACATTTAGCTTTTTATAGACTGCTGAATAGTGATATTCCACAAGCCTCAAATTTATTAATCATACTGGTGTTTTTAAAATTGTTTTTTTAGGAACAGTTAGACAGTGAGAGCATGAAATTGAAGAAACTTGAGGACAAAAGCAATCAAAAGGAAAGGAAGCTGTTATCTATTATTTCCAATCAAGATGATAAAATAAGAAATCTGGAAAGCAAATTGCAAGAATTAAATGAAGCACAAAAGGATATACAGATGCCAACATATAAAAGGGAGGTAAGATAAGAAACCAAGTAGAGATAAAATAAAACAGACAAACATTTGTAAATTATTAGTTATTTCAAACATGAAATGTTTGGAATTCATACTATTTATTCTAATACACTTATTTTAAATTTCATCATTCTATAATTTCTAGGAAATTGTCAAATTATGCAAAGCACGTAGAGAACACCATTAAATACATATTGGGTAGTTGGTATGCTAATTATTTTATGGTATGTCTTGAAATTCTTAGTTGTGAAAACTCCAGATTAGCATTTCTGGTTTATAATTTTCAGTTGGAAGTTTTCACCAAAACTAAGTTGATTTTTTTTCATTTTTATGCCACCCTGGTTTTGTCCTTGTGGGATAGTTAGAGCACAGTCATTGATTTGAATCTAGCATGTATACACATATTAGCTACCTAATTTAAAGTGAACACAGGTAAGCGTAGAAGCACAGCAACACGGAACTTGTTGCTATTAGACTTCCTGATCATTGCTTCGCTTACTGTGGCAAGGACTTGTATCCTGTTTTGCTGGGTGTAAGGCAGCTCAAATGTATCTGCAGGAGCTGCAGCCACACTTCAGCCTTACAGGTTTAGACACACCTGTGGTTTTAGGCAATGGATCAGCTTATACAGATTTCTAAGCTTACACAACTTTGAAATCAGCGGATTTGGCAGGCATGCTCAAATTGGTGTCTGACTTGGAGCACATATGAACTACCCAGGCCATCTGGTAATGTAGTTCTAGTGGAACTGCAGCTTAGTGACTGGTTATTATGAAAACTTCCCTTAATGCCAGGCAGACTTAAAACTATGTAATACTAGAGTGAACCACACGGTGGTAGTCAAAGTTAATAACTTATTTAAAAACCTGCTAGAACTCCTGACATATTAGCTTCTGATGTGTTCACTGAAATTTTCAGTGAATAAATTGATTTTTAAGAGGTAAAATAGCTGGGTAACAAGCTTATACAAAAGACAGAATTTTACCTTAGACATGACTGAAAATTAATTACAATCAAGCAATATTCTTAGAACTAGTTCCCTCTCAAGGGTGTATGAGCAGAGAAATGCCACACTGAGTTAATAAGTTAATGTAAAAGGAGCTAGTAATTTCACACAAACTGCTTTTGTCATTTTGACAATGCTTTTGAGAGCTTTCAACAGGACTAGGTGAAGGACCCCATGACATTTTTATTCATATCAAGGTGAAGCGCAAAATTAATATGCTAACGTGCTCAATATTTTCATATTTTACTTCAAGGTGAAAAGCAAGAAAGTTGTTCCAGATAAGCCTGAATTATCTCTAGCAATCTCTGGTATTTCACCTGAAAGGTAAATACTTAGCAGCATTTTTCAAATTTGGTTTTGGCCTTTCTGCAATTAAGTAAGGCTAGCTCTTACCCTCTTTTCTACTCAGTACCTTACGAACTGGCTAGGCAGGCAGTCGGAAGGGGGAGCATCAAAGGTCAGAGATCTAATGCAGGAAGAAATAGAGCTAACAGCTATGTGGAATCATAGCTGGGGCTTTACAAGTATGGAGGGCTAAGCTGGGAGGGAGAAAGATAGCTACTTGGTTCAGCAGGAGGTTAAACTCTGGAAAACAGCGGTGGATGTTAATGCTGGGGTTTGGATAAGCATTAACAGATTTGCATTAACTCTTCTGGACAGTAATCTACAGCCATTATGGATTAAGTGATGGCAGCAGAGCACAGAGCCTACTGTGCTGCCAGGAAGAGGTCTGATAGGCAGCATGAAGAAATAATTCTTGACCTGATGCATCCTAAATGAGATCATTTGAAACCAAGTTTATCTGTAAGCTGAAGCCAGCAAGCCCTTGCTATGACCATGGCGTCAAAAGCAGTAGATTTCCTATTCTGGCAGTAATTTTGGAAGAATATTGTCCAAAATCTTAGGTTTTCATTTTTCATAGCATAGGCAGTAGTGCCACTTTTAACAACTTTGCTGAGGTCAAATAGAAGATTTTCTGAGGTGAGGTTAGGGGAGTATTATGTCTAAAAAATTAAAAACCTTTACCTGTCTTCTGTCTCCCTGCTCTCAAATAGCTTCCTTACTTTACTGTTTTCTTGGAAAGAGGTATGTGACTGGTAAGATTACTGGTAATCTTACAGTATTAAGATTATAGTATCACAAATGTCTAGCAAATTAAGACTGCTTCATCTAATTGTAGCTATATCTTAAAGTTCTGATTAGAAACTTCAATTTTTTAAATTTCTTATTTATCAAAACATCTGGAAAATCATCAGAATGTGTTAACAGCAGCAATTTTAACTACTTCTGTAGATCTTTTTTTTCAAATGAGATACAAATAGACATTTGTGTCTTCAAAAATGGGCAAATAAACTCACACCAGCATGAACTATTTTTACCATTCCTAGTGCAGATAACTAAATATCAGATTCCCATATGATACTCTGGAAAAGATATAATAGAATAAATCCCTCAGAATAAAAAGAAAAGTCATATGATATTGTATGAAACCAGAGGTGGTGAGTTAACAAACTCCTCCCCAAAATGTCAGGTAGACAGAGAAGAAAAGAGCTGTAAAAATTGCTTGTGTGTTCCTTCTTCTGCAGTCTGAAGTGCACTGGCAACAGAAACAATTCATGTTCATAGTGGCAGCATCTTATTTTCCCTAGAACTGAGGTACCCTTGGGAAAGATAAACTCTTCCACAAAATACCTGAAACACGGAAAGAACTGAAAAGCTGGATTTTTTGGGGGTGGTCCTTGTAGGGTCAGTTCCTATGTTCAAATATATATGTATATGATATGACTAAATAACTTTTGACAACATTTCCTTTTCATTTTTCTGCTTGCTTTTACTGAGGAGAAAAAAAATATGTATACATATGTTGAGGAACAAGATAGCCAAGAAAAGTAGCTTATACTATTGTTTTTCTCTGGTTTGTGGGTGTGACTAGATTAAAGGTCACAACAGGCTGAATTGTTTGACTTTTTAATTTACAATTTTGATCTTCCAGAGAGAATCTGGAGACTATTTTTCAGGACATGAAAGAAGAGTGTCATCGAATATGTATGCTAGCCAGAGAACAAACAGACCAACTGAGTGTATTTAAGATAAAGCCAGAACCTGAAACTGGTAATATCATACTTAAGCTCTTATTGTGATTCAACTGTTTGAAAGCTTTGCTTTATATTTGAAAATACTGCAAATTACACATACATAGAAGTACTTCCACTGTTTACCATCTGCCTTTTTCAAGTCTGTTCACATGGTGCTCAGTATTTCACCAAGAAAACGAACCGCCAGTTTTGGCATTCTATGACGAATGCTCCAAATCACATGCTATAAAAGACAGTCATCACATCAATGGCTCTTGTAATTGTTTTGTCCCTTGGAGTGAGAGGCAGGCACTTACTACATTTGATATCCCATCATACTGTGTGAATGACAGCACTTGCTTGCTTTTAATTTAGCTGTCAGTTCAAAAGATGTCTGCTATGAATGCCTCTAGCCCCGTATCTGTTAGAGGAAAACTGCAGGACTGAGGAGACTCAGAGGACTTATTTTCTGGACTTCCTTGTGCAGACTTTTAAATACCTTTTTCTTCTATGGGACAAGAGACTTATCCAACACTTCCTGAAAAGAAAGGGAAGGCTTGATTTTTGTTGAAACTGTGAGAGATCCTGAATGTCCACTAATGCTAATGTTTATCTTTAATACAGTGTAAGCTACCATGGGTATTGCCTATTTTCTTAATAGTAGGATCAGACTCTTAAGTGATTTCAGTAAACACCCGCCAAATGGATATAGCTGAGGCAAAATATGCTGATTTCAGCACTTGATTTTAATTTAGGTCATCCATTACTGAAGTTTTGTTACATGAAGTACTGACATGTATCTTGTTGTTTCAAATTGCTCTGTCTGAACTGTATTGTGATAGTCTGATTGTATGCTAATATCTTCATTATTTGGGGATGGGAATTTTGGAGGAAGTTTGTTTGGCAACTTACTTTACAAATAATGGTTTTGATTTCCCAACAAAGTGCCTAACTCAGCTGTGTGAAAAGCCATACATGATGTAAGCCATATAGATGATAAAAGAAGTGCTTAAGTCAACTGTGTGTAAAGGTGTACACGACAAAAGCTATATAGATTTAATGTTTGATTTGTTACTTCTATCTCCTACTGTCAGAAGGCTGCTGTCCAATCAGTTTTACTGAAGTTATTCTCTCACATGGTTAGGAGTAACCATTACCATTTTTATTAATATAGTGCCAAAAATAAAGGGTGAATTCTCGAAACAAATTGAAAACATGGTCCCATTTCTGAATAGTTATTCAGTTTAAATATTTAACTAATTTGGAAACCAGTGGGAGTTTGGTACCTGAATACCTTCTAAAATCGTGCTCATGGTGCCTAGCATGTTCTTGGCACTGTGTGAAGTGGTTTGGGTTCCAGCTTCTATTTCTGCCAGAACGCTTCAGTAAATATGTGAGTATGTGTTAAGAGTATGGGACAACATAACTTTCAATAAAATGAAAATGTTTGTAGGCATAAATCAAAGAGAAATAAATATATTACTAGAAGAGAGTATTTACTTTTATTTCTGTTCTGATAGTTTTTATGTCAGAACTAATTTTTCTGAAAGACAACTACACCTTAATCTGATTTTAAAGAGAAAATAAACAGTTAAAAAAGCAGGGAAGGAAGACGAAAAAAAAAAACCAACACCACATTTTAATAACTATATTTCAATGGGCTATTTAATATTTTCTTCCTTTCTTCTTTCTTCACAGAAATACAGTTTTCCATGCCGATACAGTGCACTGATAAAACTGATGAACAAGCAGAAGAGCTTTTTAAGCCTCGGGTTATAAAGGATATAAATAGAGGTGCATCATGCATCACATCTATCACACCAAGAGGAGTGGGCCAAGATGAGGACAACAACTCTGTAGAATCACTTTCTAAATTTAATGTCAAGTTTCCACCTACAGACAATGACTCTGCTTTCTTGCAGAGCACTCAGGAAAAACCAACAGTTCCTTGTACTGGTATATCTGAAAACATGCTTCAAGATCATAATTTTAACCTGGAGCACAGAGACTGTGCTGTTAACCTCAGCAAAATGGAACCTAACTCATTTGAAACTCATGGCATTGATCTCATGACCTCAGCTTTACAAAGCTTAACTACTGTTGACAAAACAAATCCCTCAGATCATGCAAAGATGCCCATAGAAAATATCTGTGACAAATCATGTTTAAAAACAACAGACAGTGGTTTCACATTTGTACCTAAGCACACAAACCAGGGTGTATCTGAAGTAACTTTTGCTTTAGAAGCTGCTGGAACAACCATCAGAGGTCCTCATCAGGTATCTTTCTATAAATATTCTACATTTCAAAAAATGGTAATGATTCTGACACATTTTGGAAAGATCTTTGGGACTGAATTAATTTTCTTTTTATTTTCTTTTCTTGTCTTTTTTTAAGACAATATCTCTTGTCATTTCTTCTTCCTAATACTGCAGAATGTGTTCAAGATGCTTTACCAGTGAAGTGTCAGGAATATAAGCACTGGATGCCTTTACAAATTTCAGTTCATCTAGATATTAATTGCTTCTATATCTATTTCAAAGCTGTCCTTAATCTTAAATTGCCCCCTAGATTTCCTTCTTTCTACCCTTGATCTCATTTGTATAGGGCACACATTTGTTTTAATTGTTTTACATGTACTGCAGTGAATAGGAAAAATGAACCAATTAAGAAACTAAACAGACAAATACTTCCACTATGAAAAAAATAGCTTTTTTGTCTCAATCTGAGGCATCAGGAACACCCTATTTCTCTGCTCTAAGAAACTTAAATTTTTGTCATTGTAGGAAAAAAAAATATTTTTTTTTTCAAATGAAGGAAGGTTCACTAAAATACTTTATTTTAGGTTTATGTATGTAATTTGGGCTTAAATTTCAGTTACATTGTGAAGTCCATGGGAGCATCTGAAAACAAGGCCCAGTAGCTGTAATGCAGAAAAACATTTTGGCATGTTCTCAGACTCGCATCTCTGAATACTTTGCTTCTTTTGTGTAACATCCTATCTCAGCTGAAAGCTGTTAAAATTATGGAGCTTTATAGACTGATTTTGTGTTTGTTTGGTTTTTTATTTCTGTGGCTTTTCTGGTACTAATAAAAGGACAGATTTTCAAGAATAAACAAGTAGGGATAATTAGGAATTCTCTCAGGATAGAATTAATCTATTTTTACTATTTACATGGATGAAGTTTTATGTTCTTTCCTAGTGACAAGGTACATGCAGCAGAAGAGCATTACCTCTCCATTTGGTCACTGCATGACCTGCAAAACGAGCATTTGGAAAGTGTTGTAGGACATGATAGCTTTGATGTTTTCTTCTAAAATTTATCCAGTCTAGTTTAATTTTCTATTGCAAACCACTTTTGCGTTAAAATTTTAAAGCACTGAAAGATTGCTGCTATAAGCTTGATTTTTTTCAAAAGCTATTTTAAATATCTATTTGTAATGTAGGAGATCTTAATTCTTTACCAATTTATTAATGATAGTTTTTATTGAATTCTTCATTGGGTCCACAATTAAAGTTGTGACTAAGTTAAACAAATTAACACATTTAATTTACTGCTAGTAGCATTCCTGTGGAACTGTGAAGAATTCACTCAATTGCTTGTTACTATCCTCCTTTTTTGTACTCCCTCTCCAGCCTGTTCTTTTACTAGTTAGTCTGTGTATTCAGTTTTCAATAGATGGCACCCTGCATTGTACATTACACAGCAAGTGAAACAGCTGGTATGTGGTTATAAATTGATATGGGAGTATGCGGCTTAAAAAGTACAGAACAGTGGTTGAATAGCAGTAAGCCTTTGACCATTGGTATTTCTGCAAAATAAGGAAATTATTTTGGAGCCAGCATTTACAATGTGAATGATCTGTTTTGTGGAGAAAAATATACTAATGCTAGCACTCAGAAAAAAAGAAAGCTAATGGTTGAACTGCTTAGTATTTGAAAGTCATATCTACAATAGCAATGCATTGATTAAAACGTTATTTCTTGTCCAGAAGTTTGTTTGAAACAAGCCAGTATTATTTTAGAATCCCTTAAATGTACATCTGTGTATATCAGTATGTTTAAATATCCATCATCTTTATTCAGCTGCTTTCAAATAAGATTTTTAAGTATATTCCCAATTAATTGGACTCAGCTCCAGAGGTTTTTTTCTGACTAAATTGTGCTAAAGATTTGGTCACAGCTAATATATATGTAGATTAAAATAGTATTTTTTTTAAGTTACTTGTGTGTGTGCCCCTTTCACTGTGTTAACCTTAGCAAAATTTATGCATAAACTTCTTCTTAGTATTTTTACCACCTTTCTAGGGGGTAGTTATGCTGCTTACAGCTTCTATCATCCCTTCCAAAAACGAAGGAAAAGCCAAAAAGGAGAGAATTATATACCTCTTTTTTTTTCCCTAGTGTAGATAAAACTTTTAAGTATTTACTACATATGTTAACTTATAAAATGGAAAACCCCATAAATGCAATAGATTTGGCAACAGCAAGTTCTTGGAACTGCTCTCAGTTGGTGTAATAAATTTAGCTCTTTCCTTCTATGTGGATACTAAATCTAAAAACTCAATACTGTTTTCTTAGAATGTTGCTTAAGAAAAAAACGTGACTAAAAAGAGCAGTAGATTAAAATAAACATGGATATTAGTGAATCTAGGATTTTACAGACTACATTTAGCTAAGACTTTAATATAGCTGCACGTGTTTATTGGTATTTGCAGTTTGAGGGAGTTGTTTCCAACAACAATACTTCTATGCTCATTATTTTAAAAGCAAATAGTAGTCTATTTATCTCAATATTAATGTTTTTAAAATTGAATGTTTGCTTAAATAGATCCCTGTCCTGACAAGGATATTAAGCACAAGCTTAGCACTCAAGAAATGGAAGTTAGGTGCCTGCATATGTGGGTTGCAGGATAGGTACCTCCCCTTGTTATGTTTCCAAGATGACAAATAGTTTTTACAATACTGTTTTATCTCTTTATTTTTCCAAACAGTGCTTTACATCATATCAGAAACAAATAATTCTAAACACATTTATGTAGTGTATTTAAGTGTGTTAACTTGTTTAAGTGTGTCAGTGTCTAGATAGATTTAATATGCAATTTACATTAGCAACATACAATAAGTAGACTCTTTGAGCTGAAAAAGGTGGTGTGATTGCACTTAATTACTAATTAGTCAATTTAATTTTATTGCTGACCATAATGAACGACAGTAAATCTGCTATTGCTATGTGATAAGCTAAACACTATTTAAATACAGAATGGGTAGGAAATTGACTCCCAAGAAGTTCAGGGTGGTTTAAAAAGAGGGCTTAACTGTTGTGAAACCAGCTTCGTTGTGCAGTGGGTCGCTGTGGGAGAAATAAACATTAGATTCTAACTATTTAGCATGATGAAATTTAAAGAAGAGCTGAAAAATAAAAATCTTGTGTATCAGTAGCAAGAAATTTAAAACTTCTGAAGAAATTACTTTGTATTCTTCCTTGCATTCCCATGTGTGAGTTAAGCAAGAGGAAAAAACTGAGCCAAAAAAAAACCCTGAAGGCCACACTTTCTTCTAAGTCCCATGCCCACATAGAGCTCATACCATTGAGTTTGCTGCTGTTCTTTTGACTTTGTACTCAAAACAGGATGCATTTTGTTTTCAATTTACTCAAAACCTGAATGTCCTGGCCATATAATGTAACTATATCTTGCTAATACTTGATCTTGTGTTGCTAATACTAAAGTTATGAAACTTAAGTTTTAACTTTACTTTGAAAACTGATAGAAGTTTTTTTGATTCCTTTTTGGTACGATTCTAAATAATGTACAGTTAGATTCTGTGCTTAAGTGCCTTGAATTCCAGTGTAGAATAAATGGACTTGCTGTCTTGAAACTAGCTAGCTCAGGGACCAAGAGCAGTGCAGCTGCTGCACCAAATACAATGTAGTTTATAGAATTTCCTGAATGCATGGAGAGATATTCAGATGATTCCAGTGGGTTTGAGGCTGTCACAGCAGGAGGAATCCCAAACAAGATTATTTATGATACATTTATACTAAAAAGAAGCCAGAGCAAATAAGTACCTTAAGCCGTGACATGGATGTAGTCATTTTGGAATTAAACTGAAAACTAGTTATATGTCAATAAGAATGGAAATAAAATATGAATCATATTAGTTCTGTACAAGAAACATGTTATTCTAAGCTAAAAATGTATTTTTTCAGTTCCGCTACATGGCTGTTGTGTACTATGACTTCTACAGTAAAATAAAAGCTTTAGTATGTACCAGACTGATATTAGAGACTTATGCTCATAGCAATATTTATAGTTAATAGATACCAAGGTATTATGCAATATTTGCAAGGATAGTGTGTTTATAGAACTTTTAAAAAAAACAAAGTCCCATCTTGCTTTTCTTAAATGAGAACTTTCTAGTTAAATGTCTCTGGCCAGGCAGGTGTAATGGAATCCTAATTTAAACGAAATTTATATTAAATTTCTTTTAATATAAATATAAACTAGAACATAATGTAAACCACATTGTAAACCTCAGCAATAATAATTTTCTGTTTCTTTTAGCCCATTTGGCAGCCTCAAGACAATGATTTGCTGGCACAAGCATATGCATACTCTGAACTGAATCAGTGTGGAATATGTGAATTCTGTCGAGAAGTTTTCCCACCATCTCTAACATCTAAGGAAGATTTTCTTCGGCATCTCAATTCCCACTTTAAAGTACAGTCTTAATGTATGAGAATTCAATGGTTCGCTGTTTTTGCATACGTTTATACGTTTTTTTTTTCTTCAATACATACAATAAGAGTTTAAGAATTAAGACTTCTTGTAACAAGAACTCATGACTGAAATTGTTTGTCAGATAAGCACATTTTTAGTTGTCTTTTGTCAAGGCAAAATGAAACTAAGTCACTCAGTACTGTAGTTCACATTATTGCTTGTTATGATCCACTATTAACTTTGAGAGTGAATGTCAAACACTTCTTTTACAATTAATCTTTGCCTGAATAAGCCTGAAGTTGGGACGGTGTTTATGAATATAGGCTTGCAGGATTAATGCCTTAATCTGGCTGGCAAAAATTGGTGAAATGCTAGGATTTTTTTAGCACTATTCAGTGACGTGATTATGTTCTCCCTGAAGTAAACAGGAAGAGAAATAGGCCCTCCTTTTTCATTTATATTATATAATTTCCAAATAATGAACCTCTTAATTCAGATTCTTGTAAAATTATCAAAATAGTTGAATCCAGGTGTGCCAGAATTAGGATAGGCTTGTTCACTAGTAACATAAATCAGTGGTTGACTTTCCCAGATGAATTTTTTACTAAAGCAAGTAATCAAAAGTAATACATAAATTACCCTTTTTCCAAAATGGAACAGTAATGATTTTATAAATATCTGTTACATGTTATTAAAAAAATAATTATCTTGTTCATGTACCTTTATAGCATTAATGATTACTAAAAATGCTTGAAAGGTTATATTAATATGAAGGATAAAAAAGGTTAAACTTTCCCCAAAACTAACAATACCAAAGATTATCTGCCTTCCCTTCTGGTCTGCTATGATGGATTGCCTAAGTCTGCTACAGACTAGAAGGAATCACTTAAATCTCAGTGACTTTATTTTTAACCTGAATATGCTTAGTGGCTTTCTCAATGCAATTAAACTTTGTGTTTAGTTGAAACATTGAAGTCTGATAAAGTTTGCACATTTTCTGGATTTACTGATATCAAATTTAAAGATGGGGGTGTTGCCAAGTATTTTAAATTAATGATAAAGGGTGCTTGCTTTTTGCATTTGAACCGAATATAGAGTTTAGCCCTGATATTGATAATTGGCATTAATATTTTCGCAGCAGCAAAGCACAACACTTTTTAAAGATTTGTTTGCAGGTGAAGAATTAACACCTGCATAATTTTAAGAAATTGATTTTTCTGCAATTATTTTCTCTATTTTAAACATGTCATGTTTGTGACGGGCTGTCAACAGAGTGTACTGTAATAAACAGCAGTGTACAGTGCACGTCTGCTACATGGCCTGGAGGAAGAGTTTGTTACTCTTCGGAGCTCTAAAACCTGCCGGCCGCAGCGCCGAAGAGACGGTGTTCGGCCGCGGCCGCGCCGTACGGAATGTGAAGCACCTCCCCAGAGAGCACGGCTGGGGGTGGTGCCCGGGAGAGGCACGAGCGCCAGCCAGCCTTGGGAGGAGAGAAGGGGATTCGCACATCTCCAGCCAGCCCGACACACAGCACCGACTCGTCCTCTCAGCTGTGAAATTCGAGCAAAGAAGCTCGCGTTATTAAGAGATGCACAAACTGCAAACCACCTTCGAAGAAAATAAAGTCGTCTGTTTCTCCCACACGCCCCCACGCGTGGATGCGGTTTCCCCAGGAGCCCTGGAGCTGGCAGAGCAGGGAGCCCTGCGCCGAGCCCGAGTCCCCGCGCGGGGACAAGGCTTTTTGTTGCTGGAGACAGCCTGGGGTCCCCCGCAGCCAGGGCACAGCGGGGAGGGCGACAGGAGGTGGGGGGAACACGATTGACCAAAGTCTCGTCGACCAGCAGAACCTATCCATCTCCCGCTGTGAGGGCTCCTGCCTAGTGCGGCGTTTTAGGAAGCTGTTTACTGCGTGCGTGAAATTGTTGCTGCCTGAGGGCATACAGATAGGCTCACCGATCAGACCACTGCGAGGAGCACTACTTTAGTTTCTAAATAAATAAATCTCACGCTAAGCAGTTGTGAGCGACTCGAAGTGGGAGGCGAGTGGCGTCCCTGAATGGGCCCCCCCTTATACAGCTTTCCTGGAGGCGGCTGCTGCTGCCAGCAGGGACATCTGCTTTATTACACTCACCAGTATTCCTCCCCTTCCCTCCCTCTTCCATACAACCCTGCAGAAGAGGCTAAATCCAAATGGGAAGTAGAATGTCATTAAAAATAATAAATATGGTGGAAGGAACTTGAGAGGACAGGAAGAGCAGCAAACGCGTGCCAGGTGTTCTACCGAATTCCAACTCTACCAGGGCCAGCGGAGCCCTCGCCGGGTCAGCTCCGGGGCTGGAGCAGTTTCAGGGCTCCCATGCGAGTTCACTGTCACCCCGCCCCGCGCTGACGGTGCGCGACGCGTGAACCCCTGCGCTCACAGCCAGCGTTCGCGGGAGCGCTCGTAAGGAAACAAACTGCTCCCGTTTCGTATCGGGAGCTCTCTGAGGGACTCCGCGGCGGTACAGCTGCCTCAGCCTGCTGCGAGGGCTCAATGCCGGCGGCCGGCTAGAATACATGTAGCTCCTCTGTCTCTCCGGCTAACTCGACAGCTGCTCGTAGCTCCAGTAATTAGACTGTCACTGCTTGTTAGAAGAGAGGAAAACGCTCCTATGACAGATTCCACGAGTCCTCTGTTTCTTTAAAATCTCGCAGAAATCACCAGAGCATTAACTGAGATTTCTTATTTATATAGAGTCAGAAGGAAAGAAGTTCCCTCTCCCATCTCGCACTTCAATCAGATCTCTCTTCCGACTCCCATGAAACAGTGAATTTGCTCTAAGAGGCTGAGGAAGTTACCTTCCTTCCCCTCTCTACCCGAGGGGAAGAGGGAGCTTCCTGGCCTTGTGAACTTGCTTTTAAAATCCCTTCCCCGTATGGCTGTATCTAACCAGATAATAGAAGTGCCCTTTTTTCTCCATTAACTGAGCAGAGGAGTCGCTCAAGATACAATCCTTCACCATCCGATGTAATATTAATTCAGAGGATGCTCAGGAGAGGCTGTTCCCCCTTACGAACAAAAGCACTGGAGGATCAAGCTGAGATGCTTCTACCCCCACCCATGGTTCACTCAGCAGATGAGACTCAGAGGAGGCGATTTCTTCCCCTCCCTACCGTACGTTCCCCTTTCCCCCGCAATCATACAAGGTTAACTCAACAGAGGAGTCTCAATCCAAATGGCAACTGGGATTGCATAAAAAAAAAAAAAAAAAAAAAAAAAAAAGGAAGGGGGAGAAAAAAATCAGAAATAGGGAAAGAAAAGAGAAAAAGCAGCAGGCTGATTACGAGGTGTCAAAACTGCCAGGAGCAAGAAGGTGATAGCAATCAGGGGTGAGAAGAGTGCGCCATTCGTGCGGGGCAGCTAATTATCCGTCTCATTTGAGAAGAGCAGCATTCGAGGCAGCAGCGTTCGCCTGCTGAACGGTGACAGATTGGCGCGGAGGAGAGGGGAGGTGTTAAAACAATGGAGCCGGGCTTGCGAGCGCTGGTGCATGCTAATCAGCCCGGCCTCCTTCCTTCCTTCCTTCCGTCCGCCTGCCTGCTTGCCGCGATCCCTCCTTCTCGCTGGCCGCATGGCAAGCCCAACGCTACCCGGCCCTCCGCAGCAGGCGGCACCGCACCCGGCATAGGTGGTAACCCAGAGAGAGTTCCAGCGGGACCGCGCAGAGGGGCTGGCGGCACCCGGGGGACCTGGCAGGCTGCTGGAATCAGTGGTAGAATTCAGACCTCGCCCTTGGCGCCCGGGCTGGGAGGAGCCCGTCAGTGCGCCCCCTGCAAGGGGCAGAGGCGAGGAGCTCTTGGTACGAGAGGTTCCCCGGGCTGATCTCCCAGCCGGCAGCGCAGCAAGTTGCCCAGTGAGAGACAATCTATTGCCGCACTCCAGACCTGAGCGCCGAGGTGAGGGAAATGCAGAACTGTGCCAATTACTGATGGACTCCAGGGGCTCCATTGCCCTCTCAGCTCTGCACAGGAGCTAGTGACCAGAATGCTAAAACGTGCAGTAAGCACGTGGTACGGCCTCCCTTCACCACTTCCTTTTGCCTCTCGGATTGCTTGGTCTTGCAAGACTGAATGACTCTGCATGTACCAGTGTGTGCCTTGTGAGAAGGTACTAAAAGGTACCTCTCTCAGACCAGGAACAACCATTCCCTTTCACAAACAGTGCAACAGGGTCTGCAGAGACAGCAGAAATGCTTTCTGAGGGATCTCTTTGGCCCTAGCTTTCCTAGTCCATGCTCTCTAGGACTCCCGGGGCTGGAGCATTAGCAGCCCAGCTACAATAAGTGCTCCTCTCTGCCGAGGAGAAGCAGAGGAATGAGCGTTGGAATGTTTACTCTCCAATATTTCTCAGTTTCCATTCCATCCTGCCCTGAAAGATTTTTGATTACTATACACTTCAAAATAGTATTTATTACAGATTTACATAATCTGTATGTTTTATGTTAAGGCAATAACACATTGATGCTGTACTACTGAAAGGAGTTAATCTAAACTATGTAGTGTCTGTTATAACAGAGTTCCAACTAAAACATATCCTTGCTTTCTGGCACTGACAAGAAACACATATCCAGAAGGACATTGCCCAGCACATTAGGTAAACTGCCAGGTGAAGACGTTGCTCAACTCCTGAACTTTCACTGGGTTATGGAACAGCACTTGGCCAAATTAATGATGAAAGTCTGTGTGTAACCTCACATTTAATTAAACAAATGTTATTTCAAATAGCATGTGCCTGGTTTACAGCAGGATTCATGAGGATAAGAAAACACTGAAAGGGAATAAACTGGCTTAGGCCTGAGGTAAGCAGCGTGATAACTCAGGTTGAATACTATTTAAAATAGATTTGAGTGCATGTACAGCTAGACGGTAGTAATAGCGTTTAAATTTTGTTATTCTAAGTCTGTCGTTGAGTGTACTTGATGAGATTGTCCATGAGCATACAGATGGTGAGATTTTCATGCTTCTGTGGCATACTGACATCTCAGGCTGTAAAAATAAATTCCCAGATCGCAGTAATACCTAAGAAATAGAAAAATGCAGTCCACCTTAATGCTCTACATTTGAGTCCTTCATGATTTAAGAGATTTTCTATACTAGATACACAAGTTTGTACATATTAGGAAGACATTTACAATATAAAACAAAATTTGAGATAAACTCTGCATCCTTTTTTATGTGCTTCTGAATTGAGAAATATGGGGGATGGAGATAAAAATTTGCCTTTGCTATTATCTGTATTTTTTAACTGTTATTGTGCTTTGTTTGTGGCCCCCCGCTACCAAAAACTGGGCCATGACAAACCAATACATTTGAACATAAGGAGAAAAGGCAGAAATAAGTTTTCATTAGATCAACTTTACTTTTCATTAAAATATCCTTGGATTGTTTCTTGAGTTCATATAATTTTTCAAGCTGGAAACAAACTATTAGATCTATTTTGATGGTTTACAATGCACTAAAAGGGTATTTGAATCAAAGACGAATGCCAAGATATCTTCTCTGATATTATAAGTTTTTTCCTGCCTAAAAAGCCGTACTGTGGAGCAATCCATGCATCAGCCTGTTCAGCCTGAAACCAACACTGGTATTGCTCATAAATATCCAGGGTATGGTATCCCTATTGGTTACTCTCTGTCCACAGACAAGGTGCTGTGCTTATCCAGATTTCTGAACTGACTGAATCAAAATTTTTAATAAAAATATATAGCAGGGTGATATAGTGCAAATGAGCTAAAAGAAAAACGTTTTGCAGAGACAAGTAAATAGTTTAAAAAGGTTTAAAATATTCAATTGGTGTAAAAAATAACTACTTGTAAAAACGTGTGTATGTTCATTATGCTTCATTTGCCATTCAAAACAAGTTTTTCTTAATAAGCTCTATTGTTTCTATCTGTTTTGTGAAATGTTATACGTGTGAGACAGAAAGCAGACTCGGAATGTGAATGAGTCTTGTTTTCTCTTTCTCTCTTTCTTTCGTTTTTAAAATACAACTTTATTCATATTCATAGGGATTTTTAAGTTGAGAAAAGGATTAATGGAAGTGGCATGACACTCCTGAGGTCATGATCTGAAAAGATGAAACATGAAATTCTATCTGCTAGTCTTTTCCTATATCTTATTTGCATGCAATAGAAAAGTCTCCATAAGCAGAATACTCTGTAGTTAATAGTTATGTTTTTGCTCTCAGCAATGACACGAGCTTTGTCAGGTTTTCGCTGTTTATATAGTTCATTAAAATACTTTAATAAACGACTCGTTGTTTTAAAAAACCACCACACTATCACCCAAGTAAAAACATCTATATCCTCCCAATTTCTGCAGTGTCAAAAGTACAGTCTCTGAGGGCAAGAGGTTACGGAGCCTTCATAAAGGTTTCCCATCTGTCATCACGCACAACATCAAGCCCTCTAGGTGCTGTGAAAATGATTTTCTCTGGAATTCTCCAGTCCAAAGATGCCATCCTCTTAATTACAAGCTTTTGAGATAAGGATCGACACTGAATTCCCTGGAGATTCACAGAAGATATGCAAAAATAATCTCTTCTCTTGCTTGCCTGCCAGGGCTTCTGTACCTGCCCACAAGCTAGTCGGCTCATTTGCTAGGTAATGATGGATGAACCCAGGCAGTACATCTGCACTGCTGCCTCTCCTATACTTGCTGACACACAGTCTTTCCAAGTTTCTTCTTTATTACTGACTGCCAGCAAAGGAGTGACAAATAACGATTGGGGTTTGGGTTTTGTTTGGGTTTTTTTACTGTTCTTTTTGGGAAGGTGTGTGGTTTGTTGGGGGTTTTTGTTTCTTTGTTTTAATTGATCAACTGCCCTTCTCACCATCACAAGCCTCCTGTACGTGGGTTATTCCACATTCACAGGATTACAGAATGAAATCAGTCCTTGAGTTCATGGACTATAAAACATCTGCTTATAACAGTTGCCCTGAAAAAAACACAGTAACTATTCCTAGGGTCAGTGTGCATGCAAAAGAGTATGCTGACAGACAGGGTGTGGAGTGGAAGCTTTGTGTGACAAGCCCATGCCTGTACAGCAGAAACTGAGCCTCTGGTCAGGTGACAATCCGATCTACAAATGTCCATTAGCACTTTTTCCAGTGGTGACAATCAGGTGAAAGGCCATCCGACCTACCAGTTTATCAACAGTGGAGTGTTGGAGGTTTCTGTGGGGTTAAAGGGATTACAGTAATTGTAGGAGGAGGTACAGAACGTGAAGTGAGTAGGAAAAAAATATCACTGTACTTTTATGCAAGTTCTCTGCCAGTACTGAACCAGCCCAGAGGAACTAGCTGGCTGGAATGCTACTGTTTGGAGTGCACATAGACCTGGTGATGGAAATGTCTGGAGAGGCTTAGCATTGTAAATCTGAGCAGTATATACTGCATTTTTAATATTTAGAAAAATGTACATAACTCTGGACATAAGGGTGGGGGCGTAGAAAAAGCCACGTCCAAGCTCAATAGGATCACGGGAGAAAAACCTCGGGCTCCGTGCCATCCGAGATGTGAAAGCCCACAGAGACTCAGCAGCCAAAACCACATACAACGATTTTTTTAATAGAGTTCTTATCCATGTGTCCATTTAACTGCAGTTAATACAGATCAAATAAGCTTGTTACTTATAGATTCCCAGTTGCCTCAAGTGGTACAAGACAGCAGCAACAGGAATATCCCTAATTAGAATGGATGAATCTGATTTCTTTATTCAGGGAGTTTAGTGTCCCTAACTATTCAAAAAATGGTGAAAATCTCCAGAATAAAGCTGCTAGGTTTAGACCTCCTTCTACCCAGGGAAGAGGAACAGCAGGTTTACTCGTACCTCTAATTTACTTCTTCCGTACTTCTACCATTACTTCTAAAATACTTCCTCTCATTCCTATGTATCATTTCTGAAATCTCTTTCAGCACACTACTCCTTGCATTTTTCCAAAGTTTTTATTCCATAAAATTCTGCGTAAACACACAGGCATTTCAGGCAAGTAATATTGAGAAGAATATGCAGCTGGAAAGTAATACAAAATGTAATATCATTAGGTTATGAAATATGTTCTTACACCTCAGCAAGAAATTAAGTCATCATTTTAAAATTTACTTTGTGTGGTGATAACTTGGCATTATATGCCGTGACTGCAAGTGCAACTCTTTGAAGACTTGTAGTAACCTGTGAATGCCTCTTCTAAGAGAAGAAAATGCTGTATGCTTTGTAAATTCTTTTAAAGTTAGTTTAGTTCTACTCTTTAAATTTTATTATTTAAGCATGTGCATGTTGCTCCTTTATGTGTCTCACTGACCTAACCAGGAAAGAGATACCCACACAGACAATGAGATACTGTGTACCCTGAGTGCCCAATGTTCCACACAAAGCTCTGTCGTGGTGAGAGTGTGGGGTGATTGATGGTCAAGTGTACAAAAAGACCAACATAGATGTCAGTGGCGGAGCCCATAGTCATGCATGCAAGCTCACAAGCCCATTGAAATACAACGGGTGTAACTGCAGCAACAATTTATAAGTTAGTCTTGTTTTTTTCTTTCATGTAGAATAGCAAGGATGCCAAGAAATGCCCATTGAACACTACAAACACAAAACGAAAAGCCAGTCCGCTCAGCTTTTTCAGCTGTGGAAAATGGATGCAAGACCTGGAAAGTGATGTGATTCTCAGACCTGTCAGATCTCTTATGGGCCTCAAAGGAATCACGTGGCCACCAAGTCCAGCTTCACTTTGATTTAGTAGGCCATCATAGAGATCATCAGAAAAGGCTATCACCAGAACAGCAATTTCCTAGCCTTTGCATGAGGGTAGCAAGACAATAAGGATGATAAGACTCCCACAGCATTTCAGGTCTGTATTTCCCACCGGGCCTAAGTGACTTTTCTATTAAAATGGTTATTATAAGAAAATGTGGTGAGGAAAATGTTACTATGTAACAGGCTGGTTACATCTTCTGATGAAGACTTTGGAGGTAATAACACAGAGAATGGACTTGCCAGCTTGCTTTCTAAGAGGCCATCAGCTTTCTTTAAAAAAAAATATTCTTGGCATGTGTGAGTGTATTTGTGCTGGGAGGAAAAGTTTCTTTATTTAAAAATAAAACTGTTCATTGGTGGGGTTCTTTTTAGCCTAGGCTAAAGGGACACATCCCTTTCTTTGTCTTCAGTAACAATGGCAGAAAGTTCGCATCTTCACTCTTTCTCTTCCCAAAATAAATGCCTTATTAAGATCAGATATGTGATGCCCTAAAAAAATATAAGCAATAGCTTCCAGGCCCCAGCACACAGAAAAAAAAAAACCAAAAAAAGCCTTGTTCAAAATATTTTTGAAGAAACAGACTAATCTCAACCTTTATATTTACAGTTGCAAAGCTGCAGTGAAATTCCATTCAACTGGGTTCTGAAAGTTTTACTTGATGGCATTTTCTGAGGCTAACTGTTCACGGGGATGAGATGCTGTGAGCAATAACGCAACTCCCAGAGGGACCTGTGCCTGAGAGCACTGGTGAATAGTTGAATTGCCATCTCTGCTATATTAGGGGCTGGGATGTACACTGGACTGATTTTACCATCTTATTTAAATGTGATGGTTTTCTCATTTGTTGCATTGTTTGTATTAATACGAATATCTTGTTATGTTTGTTTTGTCTCCTGGGAGCCAATAAAGCTGTGAAGTTTTTCTTTACACCAAATGCAGCTCTACGGGCGATCAATCAATGGGTAGTTTTTGGATAATCTGTGAGAGTGAGAAATCTAATAAAGCAAGCAACTAAAAAAGGAAAACAAAGTCTATTTTCTGTTAGGTTAGCTACGTCAGGATTCAGGCTTTCCACCATGCCTTTATAAGATATTTAAGCAGCTGCATTTAACTATCAGGGTAGCACCTCACTAAATTAACTTTCTAACATATAAAGGAAAAAGTTTAGACATCATGACCTCGGCATCAATGTGGGTTACTTACTTGTACAATTAAATTTACTTTGACACTTGCATTTCTCCCCATCTCCTCCTCCAAAGTGGTATATGAAAACACATTAATGCAAAATATCATGAAGTGAGAAAACAAATAAGTGGCATTTAAAAATTACTATTGCTTTGCTATATCCGGCAGAATATTAAGAAATAGGTAGCCAAAGATTATATAGTTAGTTTCTAGGTCACAACAAGGTCCATAAGAAAACATGCCATTTAATTTCAAGGCAGCAGTTCTCTTATCACAACAAAATGAGTTATCAACAGATCAAAATAACAATCTGAATTATCAGGCATTAGTGGCTGAACTGAACAGCCCTAGATTACGTGATGAATTGTTAAATTGTGGTAGCATTGTTTTGGAATTGCTAATTAAAAAATAAGTAAACCCCCATGACTCTGGATATGACAACTGAAAATATCCACAAATTATTTAATAAATGAAGCGTCTAACAACTCTAACACTTCCTGCTCTCCTTGTTAATAAATGTAATTTGAGGTAGATTTATAAAATCTCCCATCTAAACAGTGAATTCATTACGCGATGTTCAGATCTCCAGATGCCTATGGACTCCTCGGAATTAGGTGTTAAATAGACAAAAGTGAACCAAACTGCCTTTAAAAGCACAGCATGACCATGTAATTCTTTTTCCAGTTTGTGGTAAAAAATGATGAAACTTCTTTCCAAGTAGCTATCACCCAGATTTAGTGTGAAAAGTAGTGTAATTGTAATTCACGCCATCAGGGTCTATCACTGATAGACTATCAGATGTTCTGTAGTTAGGAAGGCTTTCTTTTCAAATAGGAAAGCTGCCAAGTGCTCTGTGATACCTCCAGCAAGCTTATCGGATGGAAGATCGGAGCCAAAACAGCAGCTGCACACATATGCAAATTGGCAATTAATAGTATAACATTCTAGGGAGGGTTGGTTTGTTTTTCCGTGGTTTTTTTTTGGGGGGGGGGGGGTTTGGGTTTTTTTTTTTTTTTTTGTTTTTTTTTTTTTTTTTTTTTTTNTTCTTTCTTTCTTTCTTTCTTTCTTTCTTTCTTTCTTTCTTTCTTTCTTTCTTTCTTTCTTTCTTTCTTTCTTTCTTTCTTTCTTTCTTTCTTTCTTTCTTTCTTTCTTTCTTTCTTTCTTTCTTTCTTTCTTTCTTTCTTTCTTTCTTTCTTTCTTTCTTTCTTTCTTTCTTTCTTTCTTTCTTTCTTTCTTTCTTTCTTTCTTTCTTTCTTTCTTTCTTTCTTTCTTTCTTTCTTTCTTTCTTTCTTTCTTTCTTTCTTTCTTTCTTTCTTTCTTTCTTTCTTTCTTTCTTTCTTTCTTTCTTTCTTTCTTTCTTTCTTTCTTTCTTTCTTTCTTTCTTTCTTTCTGCATTCCACTTTTTCTTTCTTTCTTTCTTTCTTTCTTTCTTTCTTTCTTTCTTTCTTTCTTTCTTTCTTTCTTTCTCTCTTTCTTTCTCTCTTTCTTTCTCTCTTTCTTTCAAGATCAAAGCTTTGTTGTCTTGCCGAGTTTTTCTCCATCATGAAAGTTACCTTCAGGGGATTTAAAATGAAAAGGGGAATACCTTGTAGCTGCAACTCTCGAAAGCAGGGAGTCGTGGCGATTCGCGCTTCCCTCCGCCCGCCACCGAATGTCTAAAAAAAAACCCTCCCAAAAAGTTAGGTCGTTTCGGTTTTTGTTTAAGACGCTTGTCCTGCTCCCGGAAAAGATGTTCCGTGCTACATGGGACTCTTACATTTGTTATGGATACTCTAATCAGAGACAAAGTAATTGAGGGATTAGTTTGATATATTTTCCCCAGGCTGCCGCAGCAAACCGGCTTGCTTTATTTAGCCCAGCATGTATGAATACAAGACTCCCAATTAATGCAGTTGCTTGCTTAAGTCAGAACATTGCCTTTCAGAGGATCCTCACATGATCCTTTTCTTGTAATAGCAGGCTGGAGCTGGAAAGAATTTGCAAGGCTGCTGCATTTCACACCAGCCCGTCCCCAGCGCTTTCCCCAACGTCTGTCTGCCTCTTCTAGGACAGGCGTGGGGTGATTAACTGATGTTTTTGATAATCTGTGAATTCTTAGTAGTCTTATTTTCACGATTAAATATCTCAGCCTCTTTGGGATTGGGATTCTCCACGAGGGCAGGCCAGAAAGTTTGCTCCTCTCTAGAGGCAGGCGCCTCAGGAAGGGACTTGCGTGGCGCGGTTTGTGCGGCGCCTGCCGTGCGGCGGGAGCCTGTCTCCTACCACCGTCGCTTTTACCGTGTTTTCCCGCGCCACGAGCGCTGCCGCCCTGATCCCGCTCCATTTCCCGGTTCAGTAATTCCCGTGGCAGCGGGAACTCG
>VXBU01004727.1:332169-346256 GCA_013400315.1 Bombycilla garrulus | reverse complement strand
TCCCTCCCTGCCTCCCTCCCTCCCTCCGTCTCCATCCCTCCATCACTCCGTCCCTCCTTTCCCAGCCAGCTCCTCCGCGGCTTTCCAAGCAGCGCCCGGGAATTTCGACAAAGAATGTACGTTTAGATTTAGACGCTAATTCTTCACCGTTCTGTTCCATTATCAAATAAACACCGCACACAAGTTAGAGGAAAGCGGGGATATAAAAAGATCCATGTGTTCTGGTTTTCATCAGGAACTAGAAAATATACCCATTTATATTCATAGATCCTTAAAAGGTCAGATCTTTGAGGAGGACAATTTGCCCTGAAATACCAGGGCTCCAACGGCAGAACGATAAATCCTCACCTGAAGTCTACTACAGCCAAAGGAAGGCTAGCTTGACTAACATATTGATTCAATTGGACACAGGAAAATCTGTTTGTATGATATTCATCATGCAGTATTTACTTTCTGATGGGTAACCATCTCCCTGCTTGTTTGGATTATCATTTGTGATGCCTTTTTTCAGATTGGAACA
Organism: Bombycilla garrulus; assembly: GCA_013400315.1. Lineage (NCBI taxonomy): Eukaryota > Metazoa > Chordata > Aves > Passeriformes > Bombycillidae > Bombycilla > Bombycilla garrulus. The sequence goes on along the minus strand of VXBU01004727.1, from coordinate 345,736 downwards.
CCTTTGTCAAAGTATTTTCTCCAGTGTCTTACAAACACATAGAACATAGTCATCCTTCAAAAGTGCTTTAGCTTGTTTTAAACCTCCCTACTATTAACTCAGATCAAAATTACAAATTTTTTAAAAAATATAATAGGACCTAATAGTTTCTCCCATGAAATGCTTTTCAAGTTTTAGTTTGAACAAAGAATGGCCTTCAACTTTTCTCATGAATATATATGTTTGTGTATGTATTTTGCCTTCACATATATCCTTTGCTTCTTCTGTTTTAATGATGACATAAACCTCATTAATCTGCTAAATCTAAAGAACAAGGCATCAATAATATTGAACACGTAATTTCAAACCATGTAAGGCATAACCTAATCAAAATAATTTTGATGGTTACAGTGTCATGTTAATCTACTGTATCCAGGAAATTCAGAACAAAAATAATGTGGTTATTTTCATTATTAAGGAGAACAGGGTTTGGACCTTCATCCTGAGTTCACTTAATTAAAATTGCATACTGGAAAACACGTGGTGCTGTACAACTGCATGCTCTGCTTTGAGTGTTTGGTGACACCTGGACTTGCAGAACACAACCTCTCTCTCTCTCAGCTTTGGCTATGGTTTCCACATAATTGGTATCTGGGAACATTTGCATCAGATATACACACACACAAGTGTACAAACAACAATGCTTTAAAAATGTTTTGTGTACTCTGCCCATATATTTTTCTGTGTTCATTTATCTCACTTTAGGAGACAATATGCTGGTGTTTTAAATTCTCATCTCCTGATAAAAGAGTAAAAAAGTGGGTTTATGGCCTATTGTCTGGTAATTTTTAAATTTGTTAGCAAAGTTCAGCCAATTTGACTGAACAGTACACATTAAGGTACTGATTTGTTTGGATTTTTGTGGGTTTTTTTACATTTTTATAAATAATAACAAGCTTTGTTACTACTATGTGAAAAGTACAAAGAAGCCAACACTTTTTAGGCAGCAGTTGGTTGATCAAAAAATCTACATAAGCTTCTGGACCTGTCTCACCATGAGATGTCTCTTACTGAGCTAGCAGGCCAGAATTCAAAACTAGAGGTTAAAGGAAAAGCCAGAAACATTCTGGTGATGTTCCATTAAAGGAACAGAGCATGTCTTAGAGGTCTTAAGATATAGAACTGACCTAAGGACAACTTGGGATAGTGAAGAGATGGGAGTAGGTAGGGCAATACAGGAAACAGAACTATAACAAATCAGTCTTAATGTTAATTGAACAGCTTTTCACTTTAAATATTCTAATATTTCATTATTGGACTGTTTTCTATGATCCTGAGACAACAGGTAAGAAAGAAATTCACCGTGAATTTCGGAAGTTTGTCCAGCAAATCAGTATCCATTTTTGTGCTGCAGAAAATCTGTCAACTTTTACAGCAGTTCATCGGGGCAGAAGAAAATTAGATGCACTTTTACAAGTATATTCTCCAGACATTACTAAAGAGAAGCTGTGAACAGCAAAGATTGAAGAAGAAAATAAGTCCATTAAATGTGATGGCAAAAGAAGAGTCACAAAGCCAGCAGGCTCCTATGTTGGCCATTTCCATTCAGTTTGAGAGACCAATGCAAAAGACTGTTTTCTTCCTTTTGATTTTCTTACAATATTTATGCATTTTAGTAATACAGTCTTCTAATGTTAAAAGGTGATGCCATATTGTTGCACCTGAAGGATGTGATTTGAATACTGTAGACTGAATTGCTTATTATAGTTAAAACAAAAGAAAAACAGAGGGGAGAATTCTGTAAAAGAAGAGCCACAAGGCATTCTCTAGAATATTGCCTCCTTGAAAGGCGGAGTTGCTCTTCAGTGAGACAGATTAAATTTCAGAATTGGATTTTCCTTGAGAAAGAGAGAGAGAGAGAAAAGAAAGAGAAAGAGAGAAAGAAAGAAAGAGAGAGTGAGATAAAGAGAGAGAGAGAGAGAGGAAGGAAGGAAGGAAAGAAAAAAAGAAAGAAAGAAGAAAGAAAGAAAGAAAGAAAGAAAGAAAGAAAGAAAGAAAGAAAGAAAGAAAGAAAGAAAGAAAGAAAGAAAGAAAGAAAGAGAAAGAAAGAAACTATACAGGACAGTAATTAAGGTGGGACAGACCCAGCATTTCTAAATACTATTTGCAAAACCTTAGTGACCCTGGCTAATCTGTGGTTATTTCGGCAACAGTAGCCATTTCACTGAAGATGTTTTTGCAGAAAGTAACCACAGTGAGTTGGAACCCAGGGGGTTCCTGTGGCATCTCAGAATGATTCAAACCCTCTTCAGGAGGCTTTTNGGGGGTCTGGGAGTCAAGATGGAGAATTCTTACACGTGGCATGTTATCTCTTCTTCTTCTTCCTAACCTCCATCTTCTTGGTGATGTTGGCACTTTTGGATTGGCTTGTCAGAGAGCTGGACAATGTAATGTAAGGGTCACGGATTGGAAATTAATGGTAAACATTGGATACGTAGTTGATAGTATAAAAGAATAGAGCTGAGCCGGGGTGGGGGCAGAGCGGAGAGCAGACAGAGTAGACAAAGTAGACAGACAGTGTGCCTCGATCTCCCTTGCAGGACACAGTGTGCAGGACAGTGTGTGCGGACAGTGTGGCTCGATCTCCCTTGCAGGGCAGAGACTGTGCAGGGCACAGTGTGTCTCAGAAAGTTTTGCTGTGTCGACCTCGGCAGGGCAGAGAAATCTACTTTTGATAAGGAACTAATAAACTGCCTTGAGAACACGAACTAAGGACTCCAGAGTGCTTCTTCGGCTCAGACAGCTGATGAGAAAAGGACTTTTTGTACACTGCTGGAGAACCCGGGACAGGGAAGTCTCCGGCACAGTGGAGATTGATAACTTCTATATTTGAGAGATGAAGAAAGCAATGTGCCTATGGATATAAACCACTACAGGGGAAAAAAAGTCCTCCAAATACTAAGCAAATTAGATAATATGATATTAAAACATTAAAATTGCTTCCCTTGGTTTGTATAAGGAATTCGCAATATTATTCATTCATACAGAACATTTTCAGCAATAATTCTAAGAAAATTTTGAGTGTGCAACTCAACATATAAAACCACATTGTCTATACATAACTGACAAGGTATCAACCCTCCGAGAATAAGTAATAGGAAATTAGGTAAAGGCATAATACAGCATACAGTACTTAGTAACTGAAAGACAAGAACAATATTGTATTAGTTCTAGGACTGCTACTGTTTGTCTCTGTCAGATTTAGACGGTAGAAGGAAAAAAGTATCATAAACATTTCATCTCAGAGGGACCTTAACTGATCAGGAAAGGTCACAGTAGGAGAAATCCACTTTTGTACATTCTGAAATACTGGAGTTGGTCAGACGTTCACAATACATTGCTCATCAATAAACTGAGCCAAAGAACTATTAAGTTTTTGTTGAATAACTTTGAATAATTAAACCTTCTGAGAAAATCACAATCTGTTCACCAAGAGTTCATGAAAAAAACAAGGTGAATAATTCATTATGAATTATTTGACCAGTTTTAGCAATGAGATTCTAAATCTGTCTTCTTATGTATATTAACTTCATTAATACTATTTAGATACAATGCTTAAGGCTAATTTAAATGATGAAATATTGCACATCTAATATGATACAGTTTAAGCTAGTGACTTTATTTTCTATTTCTTACAAATACTTCAGAAATAAGTCTCAATTTATTAAATTTTTAAATGGCTCTGTGTATCACTTTAGAAGCACTGTTAGTCTTGGAACAATCAATGCAATAACAGGACATTCTAAATAAGAAGACAACCTTGATGGAAGACAGATCTAAATGTTTAAAATCTGAGGGGATATACTGCTATTACATATAGTTAGGCATCTATAGTAAGATGCTGTAACTCATGAGTTTTAGGGAATTTGTGAGTATGTCTAATCCTGCTCCGGGAAACAGAACTTCCATGGATTTGAAGGAAAACAGGTTCAGATTCCCATCCTTAAATATTTACAAAACATTAATTATAGTAATAGCCATTACTGTACAACAATTTAAAAACTGAATAATGTTATGACTGATTTCAAATTGTTCTAATCTGCCATCCCAAATTAACACATTTAAACATTACTACACTATTTCTGTTTAATTATAAACATGACATTGTTTTAAATTAAAAGATAACATATCCTGAGCAACATGTAGCCAACTATACAATTTCATTAGTTAAAGCTGCAGTTTCATGACATTTTGAACTGCTGTATATCAGAGCTGCCACTGTACTTTGTGCCAAGAGTTTCTGCCTTCTCACTCGCATCAGAGTATGGAGGCCACTGTCCCCCCACTGCCTTCCCACAGAGATGAGTTGTTTCATGGCAGAAGTCTATGCAGGCTGAAGCCTGACAATATGACTAGGCTGGTCTAAAGTCAATCCCCTATAAAAAGAAATAATCCAGCTTCTGTTTTGTTCCCTAACCTGGCTCCATCCTCCCTGGCAAAGGTAATGATCTGACACCCCATAGAAGTCAAAGAGACAAAAAAAATCTTATAAAATATAATTCTCTATACTAGAAGAAGGCCCCTGAGCTACAAGAAGTTCAGTTTAAAGTCAGATGAATGAAGGTGCCAGTGAAAATGCTGGAGAAGAGCACAGAAAAGAGAGCTCAAGGGAAAGTGGTGGTAACATATGGCCAAAAGTAGGGTTTGCAGCAATCAACATTTAGATTGGCTTCAGCTTCAGTGGAACCACAGGCTTGGATTTACTGTAAATAAGATCTAATTCTGAAGGAACTTCCTCAAAACAAACATAAGGCAAGTCATTTCATACTCCTCCTCCAAGAAAAAGAAGTCCAACAAGCACATCAATTAAAGTGATAGTAATAGTAATAGTAACTTAGTTCATGTAATGTATTTTCAGCAATTTGGCATACAACGTTTAAGTCTACCAGTTGATTGTACTTGATGCTGAACTGAGTTTTTACCTATGCAGGATTTAATATGACCCTTCAAAGAATATTTTAAATACATTTAACTGTAATGCAAAGCTATGCATTTTGAAAGTTTTTTACTCTTTACTATGTGCAAATATGCATCATATTACTTTAAAATGTCAGCAAAAGCCTCTTAAAAGAATAACTCTCTCTGGAATAAATTTTCCATTTAAACAATTCTGAAAGTAATCCTCTATTGGGTGGTATGATGTTAAAATCAGTTTATACATTGTGAAACTATTTACCATATACTATTTATATACTTCATTAATATTTTCAGTACTACTGTTTAATTTTAATATAAAATTTGAAATTTCCTAAAGAGATAAAACTTTGAAGCCTTTTTCTTTTTTATATTGCATCAAAATATATGCAACACACATATATATATAGAGTAAATATGAAAAATCCACTGTTTGACATTTAAAAAATATGCTAATAATTGTTTATATTAATAAATAAAGCAAAAGTGTCATAGCAGCATGTTGGCAGAAGGTAAAAGTGTGTACAGGTGGGATTTAGCTACATTGTTACTATTTACACCAATCATTCAATTGCATATCAGTTCTAGGAATTTTCCTATTATTAGCTGAGTATTAGGGTTTTTATCTCTGTGCATTTTAAACGGGAATTAAAGAGTGACTGATCTCTGCCAGTTTCCTCAGATGTGGCATTCAGAAATGGAATCTTCCCAATTTATTTTTTTTCTCCTCTGTATTGAGACAGAACTATTACAAGACAGGATTGCAACTTAATATTTAATACTAATGGCTATGGAGTTATAGTTACTATTTCAGCTGTACTAATGTTTTAGTCTAATGCTCATTCATATGACACCATAATAATTTAGGAATTTTGAAAGAAAAAATGATTAATTTATAAATCAGAAGATTATAGATTGGATCAAAAAGATTTCATAGTAACAAAAATTTAGAGGAAAATGTAGTAAAAAACCTACTACTAGAAAAATGCTTATAGGAGAAACATTAGCAGTATTTGTATTCATCACTTCTTGCTAACTAATTTTCTCACAAGGTCTGGGAAAAACACTGAGCAGATCTCTCATAACCACATCTGTTTGCAGTACCGATGAGTTGCCTGATGGAGCTCTATTACTCTGCCCACCAAAGAACAAACTTTCCATCGCTGAGGCTATGTAGCTTTTTTGAAACATTAGTTCTTTCTTGCTGTTGGATGAGTTTCCTAGCCATGAATAGAGAGTGAGATGAAAAGTCCTCAGAAATAAGTAGCAAGTTTAGATGGGCATATCTTGCTGCCTTTCAGCAGAAAAGAAAGGGGATCTAAATGTAAAAAAACAAAAAAAACAAAAAAACNNNAAAAAAAAAAAAAACCACAAAAAACCCCAAACAAACATAAAAACCCCTATCATCCATTTATTTAGGTAAGACTGTGAGATGAGACCTCCCGCCACCTACCAAGTCATTCCAATCCAGCTTCAGTTCACTAAGCTTTCAGCTGTTTGCTAACCCTCATGATTTTAGTGAACATTTCTCAATTTTGTGCGATGGATTTCATGGAAAACCTAATCTTCCATTAAATAAAATCAAAACATGATTTTTTTCACACAAATAACTTAAAGCTTGCCTTTTAAAATATCAGTGATTTAATAGTACAAATGTGACACAGTAAGAACAAAAATGTTATCCCTTTTTGGCTCTTTCTCTAATCTCTCTGATATTCTATGAACTATCTAAAGGGGTAGATGAAAATATCTCCATTTCAGACTTAGTTAATTGCATTAAGCAGCCTGATTTTTATTTTTTTTTTCAAATGTTTCTGGTATCTTTCCAGATCTTGTGGTTGAATTACAGTCTTCTGAATATTGTTGTTCCAAAGTGATCACAATAGTTATAAGGATTATTATTTTCAGTCTCAGTTAGTAATTTCAAATGCTCAAAGTACATACATATCAAATTTCAGAAGTTCTTTAAGTGCAGGTACACAGTCTTCTTACACTCTATTTAACCAGACTTGTACTAAAAACTAAAATGTTATGTAATTTCCATAAAGTGTAGACAGTTCACAACAAAGCCTATGATATGTTTTTTTTCAGTACTGTGTTGTTCCCTCTAACATACATTTTTTTTTAAAGGATCAGATAAATATGGGTATTGTGTGGTAAGTAATCAAACTTAAAGCTAAAAAATGGATTTATGTCTTTTGAGATAAAAATACAATGCCTGCATTTTGTTATTTTTAAGGTTTAAATTTTCAATTAATTTATGAAGGAACTACTTTAGTATCTGTGATTATGACTGAATTACTAGTGCTTTAGAATGTCTACTATGGAGGAAAGAACAACACATAGCACGTAAAGGAGTGAGCTCAGAAATGCTGTTGTTAACACAATGTGCTAATACAAGAGCAGGACTGAAAATTAGGCCGTGCTGTTTTTACACTGGGAGAAGCTATTGAACTGTTTAGATTTTAGAGGGTGATTATTTTCCTTCTGAAGAAAACTGTCTCCCTTCTGTTCTTGTCTCTCTTCTGTTCCTCAAGGCCATGAGTTGATCGTGCGTTCCAGCACCCTGTTTTCTCAAAACAGCAATCTAACTCTTCTTTCAGCAATACTCTTCTTGGAGGAACAGACAACAGAAAGTGGCTGCAAATGGCCAGTAAGGAAGACCTGTCAACTTCAGATAGCCACAAATATGACATTTCCATAAAGATTAATGGCAACAACTGATCTGTAAGCATCAAAACCAAGTCTTCTCCAGATAAAAGCTTTGTTCAGGCACTCTAGCTTTAATTCAAAAATACCACTCCATTGATTAAAAAAAAAAAAAAGTTTAGGGACTTGCAGGCATATTTAAATTAAGGAACAAATAACATGAAGAAGTTCTGAGAGATATCTAATTGAATATGTTTCATCTCCTCAGTTTACCCATCAAGTGCTCTATATTTGAAAAATTTATATTCAAATACATATCTTAGATTCTGCAATTTTCAAGATAGTCACTTTGATCTCACCAAATTATTTTTAACAATGTCTTTAGTGTTTAGTTTAATATTAAGCAAGATGATTCACTGGTTAGTTCAGCAAAGAATTCCATAAATGGTAACAACTGTGAGATCATTCTTGCCCACCCTCTGCTCAAGCAACCAGGACTCCCTGTAATACAGCTTGTAAGTCGTTGACCAGTTTAAATCTGTCATGCATTAGCGCTTTCATCCATCATCTTTCAAGTCTGAATGCATAGTTTAGAATTAATGAAATTAGGCCTTAGTCTTATAAAACAACCAAACACTTCATTTTGAAAAGCAGATACTGCAAGCAGCCTGACTTAAAAATACAAGGAAATTCTGGATCCATAATTCACCCTCCACCTTCTGACCCCACCAACCACCATATTAGTGTGCCCCCACCAAAATACCAGCTTGTGTTTACAGTTTTGTTCCTCCTGATGGTGGATGGGCGCGTGTACACGCACTCGCTCTATGTGCACTCAATAGGATCATGATCTGGAGAGCTGAAAATGTAAACACAAGCTGGTATTGTGGTGTGACTAGCGGTTTATGGTTTCTTTGTTTGAATATTTCAAAAATGGCACACTGGCCAGAACTTAAGAAGAGAAAAGCAGAGCTGCTACTACAAAAATTTGATGGTTCCAATGCTCAGATTTCAGATAGATAAAGTGGGCTGCAGAATACTCTATTTTTTATAGTTGACTGTGCTTGAGGGCAGGAATTTTATTTTCAGGGATAGATAAAATACACTTTTGCCTTTCATTTCACATAAGGAGGAATACCCCGATTAGGCATTCTTCTTCAGATTAGGAATGCTCTATTCATCGAGAGCTGTCTGTAATCATGTGATTGAAGTAGAGAACATGGTCAAGCATTCACAGGATTACCACATTTTAGGTGAGTACAGCTCATTCTCTTTTCATAAAAAATTTATTGCATCATAGAGCTGGCCATTTTCTATTACTTAAGCTCCAACATGGAGTCCAATATGTGGACCCTGGAGACCCCCAAAATTACATACCTATACAGTTACAAGAGCACAAGCTTAAATTGGTGTAATTACAAATTTTTCCTTTTTGCTTCACTGAAAGTAAGTGAAGCAGAATTATTTAATGAAATAATCATGAGCCCAAAAGTTCCTCTATTTCTATCAGCCAGTCTCAATAAAACCTCATAATATCATTTTGCTACTGTTCTGAACATGGAGGGGAGGAAGGAAAAAGGACTGAAATTCATCTTACTCAGTACTGGATTATATCCAGCTACATTATATTATTTTGTTTTTATACACTAAAAATGTTTAATAAGCTTATCAGAAGTAGATATTTCAAGTATTTTTTTTCCCCCAGTAATTTATTTTCATCAGTTGCAGACTGGTTATAATACCCATTACACATACTACACAAGCTCATCAGTGAAAATTTAAACAACACCTGAAAGAAAAATTTAAGAAATTATGGAAAAAAGCAGGGTGGACTTCTCAAAATAGTGGGAAAAGTCCAGAAATTTCACCAGTACTAATGCAATAAGTCTTTATTCAAGTTCTAACATCTATGTTCTCTATAAGAATAGTGGTGTTATTCTTGTAGTACTCCCAACTCATGAAAACAGAATCTAGTTTATACTTATCACATGATTAATTTGATTTGAACATATCTGTCCCACAAAAAAGCAGGAAATTCTTTCTTGAAGTATGAAGTATGACACAAAAAAAACATATAGGAACATGAATCAATTTTTCTCTTCAAATACTTTCCATGTGTATTTTAGAAAGACTTGATTACTTTACACAAACTGTACAACTGCAATGCCATCATAAGGTAGAACATCTTGCCTCTTTTTAATACATTACTCTATATAAGCACCCTCACAAAGACAGCTTGTGAGCTTTTCACAAATTATAATAATGGAACCACCTACATGTATATCAGTGCTGACAGATCTGGATCATCTTATTTTCACCTGCAGTAAGTTCAGAGTCAGCTAAAAACTAAATTATACAATGAACAGCTTTGTTGTAGGAATATGCATGACCTTATTTTCCACCAACATTTGCAGAACAAACGCACACAGCTAGCATACATATTTAATGTAAATATAATAAATACTAGTGAATTTTCAATCTCTTTTTTTCATCCAAATTGAAGATAAAGCCCATCACTTTGGGGTTTTTTATATGCTGGTCTATAGATGGATGGTTTTGTCTATACAGATTCACACCTGTCCAACAGCCATTATCTGCAATAGTTTACTGTACAAAAAGGAAAATGTATCCAAAAAGATCTACTTGCTGTTAGATGAAATGAGTAATAACATAATAATGAATTAGATGAAGAATTAACTAAAGCAGAATTTTACGTTCAGTTGCTACACAAAACACCATAAAATTTTGATGACCATTTGAAATCAAGACCTTTACTACCTGCTCTTTTGAAAGGCAGTGGCACTTCTGGTCTAAAGTAGGAGGACTGCCAGCTGAGATGATCATGCCACTCTGGAACGCCTAAGTTTTTAATACCAATAATGACCAAATATAGGCCAAGAAGATGAAACACTGGTCTCATGTTATGCCAGGAAAGGTTAAGACTGGATATTAGGAAAATATTAAGAAAAATGTCATAATTGAAAGCGTGGCCAAGCACTAAAATAGGATGCCCAGGGCATTGGTGGAATCACTGATCAAAAATCATGTTGATGTAGCACTTGAGAATATGGTTTAGAGGTGAAGGTGTTAGGCTAACTGTTGGACTCAATATCAGGGGTCTTTTCCAACCTAAATAATTCTATGATTCTATGATTCTTGTTCCTTGGGCATTGTAAAATGGTTTATGCATGGATGGCTTAAGTCACCTAGAACACGTTTGTAACTCAGAAGGGAAAGACAGCATTATTCACAAGGCTTCCTTGTGTTTGAAGACATATCTGAACCATTTTTTCTAAAGAAATATAAATATATGCTTCATGAAAATATGAAATAAATTTGTGTGCAATTTCCATAATAATATATACCTTCCCCTCCTACTGGCATCAGTCAATGTAAAAATAAAACTATTGTTCTTCAGTAAGCTCTATGAAAGAGTATATTTAGCACTCTTAGCTTCTCAGGGAAAAAAAGCACCCTCTTTCTTCAACTACTAAAATGACAAAGACCTGAAGATGCAAAGTATCTGAATGTCAAAATTTAGGTAGAGTGCATTCTTCCTCCATAAAATACCGCTTCATCCGAAATATAAGAGATAGCTCCTTTTTCTGTTACAAGAAAGACTTGATATTAAGATTTTTTTCTATTTCTGTAGTAAAAATGCTAGAACCAATGAGAAACAAAACTTAACTACATCATAATAGCCCATAACTATAACAACACACAAGCAGAGTAAAAGAAAATTACACTATTTTATTGATGACATGAATATAATCCACATCAGCCCAATATGTCTGAAACCAAGTTTCAATTACAATAGTATCTAAACTAGCTAGAACTTTACCAGTAAGCAGGGAAGAAAGTTTAACAAATGTTCAGGAAATGAAGGCCTGAAAGAAGTACCACAAAATTAAAAGGCCTACACCATGTAAATAGCTCACCAGCTTTAAGTATAATGGTTGTTTGAAAACTAACTGCAATATCAGAAGTATTTTCAAAGAATTCATACCACAATTACTTTTCACACAGTGGGAAGCCCATTCTTATGCTTCAAGACAGTTAGAGTGGCTTGCATTTTTATAAAATTGTTCCTTAAATATTTGTGTGCATAACAGTATCAGTCAAATAAAAGTACAGATGTAGACTGGACAATATCCATATTGTCAGCAAAATAAAATAGTTACAACAGCTTCAAACTGTTTTCTCAAAAATTGAAGGTATAAAACATTTCCTTAAAAATTGTGTCCCATGCAGGTGGTCAGAGGAAATGGTTAAAACATCTGCACTTTAGATCCATATTTTATGCCAATTTGAACACATTATTTGATAGTCTACATGTGATGATCATTATTGGTAATTATTTTTTCCTTACTTACTTGAGAAATAAAAACATAAAATATTACATGAAGAAAACCTGAATGATCTGGATTTGAATGTTTTTCAGAGGGATGGAGATCTTAAAAAGTTACTGCTTGCGTACACTTATTAGCAGTATATTTTGCTGTTTTCCATTACAGAGGAACAGAGCTGGTTTACCTACCACTTATTTAAACAATATTAACTATTTGTGTACTACTGCTAGGAAAAAATCCCAGATCTATTACCAAGAACAAAGTCAATGGGTAAAGTAGAGCACAAAATTTGACCTTTAAAAATATTTGTAAAGTTTTCCTCTTTTTTAGAGAGAGATATTTTGCTGAGTGGTTAATGAATTCAGACACTGACCATTTGACCTGGGTTTTTGAAAGCAATTAGCAGTTCCGGTTACCTGAAAGATGGAGCTAAGATGAGCAGGCAGTTTTAAATCAGCGCATTTCTAATTAAAAACGATGTTATTTACAGTCACTCAATAGACGTTGTAAGCATCTGTGCTCGTAAAGAAATATTTAACAAAGGATTGATGATTTTTAGAGGCTATCTACAGTTCCTGAAAATAACAAATGAAGGATGTTGAATATAAAAGATAATTGTTAGCTAGAGGAGATTATGGTTCTTGCTTAAACATATTTTTCAGATAAATTTAATTAATTTTTATATCCAAGTTTTGTGGAGAAAGGAAAGTTTCTCCATAATGAGTGTAAAAGTAAGCTGAAAGGAGCAAATAATTGTATTGGGTTGTTGGACTAATACTGAGAAGGGTATCACTAAAGCACAACAGTGTAAATTTTAAGTATGCACAGTCTACTCAAAAACTCCAAGCTCCTAAAATACACAAAAATAGTATAAGGTTCTGTGGTATGAGGTAGTTACTAAGGAATATAACTGCCGTTAGAAAAAGATTATCGAGACCATCACCATTGCATTTATTCCACCACAAACTCCCTATTGCAAATATGCTATATGAATAATCCTATTATATTTCAGATATATTAAACATATATATGAAAACTAGTCAAATATGCCAAAGAATTTTTAAAGTGCTGATATTAACTTTGTGACCTGTGGACTCTAGTAAAAAAGTGTGTCTGGAGAATTCTTTGTCCTCAAATTATGTTTTTAATGCAATTCCTCATCCACTGAAATTTTTATGACTTCCCAACTCAAAAGACATTGAAAACTACTGCCATATACTGACATAAAGAGTTGGAAATAAAACAAGAGCCAAAGCAAACTTTAAGGTTTGAGCTAGCATCAAGTTTGAATATGACCAAAACTAGGAAGCAGACACTGGAGTACTTACTTGGACTTCAGTAACTGGCCATTTAAGTTATTGCATTAAGTTATCTGGGGTATTAAACCAGTTACATGGACTTAATCAAGTAGGTAGAAAAATTAGTGGTCTCAAGACAATTTAAGATATTTCTCTACTGTGATAATTCAAATTTACATTCTTCAAAAGTTTCCATACCAGAATTAAAGAATCTGTATTGTATTAAATTTTAACAATCCGGCAACTTAAATACCAGCAATACAATAGTTTATAAGACCTAATGAATATTTGTTTTTCATTATCTGGTTTCCATATTTT
>VXBU01004727.1:308628-331120 GCA_013400315.1 Bombycilla garrulus | reverse complement strand
CTAGAGGATTCTACAAAGAATGACAGAAAAAAGAGCCAGGGTAATGAGGAGAAAAAAAATGCAGTGGTGTATATCTTGAAGGGCTGCAAGAACTGAAACCATCCTAAAGAGAAGAGTCAATATACCTGATTGATAACTTTCATAATTCTGAAGACCACATAGAAGTCACAAATTTAATGTCTAAGTTAAATACATTATTTTGTATTTATCTCCAGTTTCTGTTTAAATAGAGAGTACAGGGTCCTCACATCCTGAGGCATTACAAATTATTATGGTACATTACAAATTATGAACATGCCTTGTTTTGTAGAGGCACCAAGACTGCAAATACTTTATTCTCTGCTATTTCCCTGTGATTAGTAGAGTAATGTAATCTCTGTAGATCTAGTTCATTCATGTAGAACTCTGTGGAAAGCTATTTAGGAATCCTTCATTACTTTTGTGTCATCAGAGACATTTCAATTGCAATCCTGTTTGTGTGAGGTAATTTCAAAGCTAAATGTTCTGGCCCAGCAGAAAATCTGCTTTTATAAAATAATATAATCTCTACCACCCTTTTAATCAGCCGTTGTAATCACTGTTGTCATCCCTAATGTCCTCCAGCAGCACAGTCACAGATAGCTTTTCTTAGGCAGATCTTTATAAGTTGAATTGAAAGCATTTAATTTCGGCAAAATGGCTGCTTTCATTGTACACAGGACACTGAACCTCTTGTGTAGGACCTTTTCACCATGTTGTGATTGATTTTACATCTATTGAAAACAAGTCTGGTCTCTGCCATTTGTTTACCCTTGTATTCTCTCTTTATGCTTCGGTATGCATTTTTAATTAGATACACTCCAGTTCCCTCACCACTAGCTAACACTTTTATTTGGGAAGCAGTCTTTACTAGCCCTGCAAATATCCGCTGTTCTTTGCAATGTCAAGTCCTTTTCTCACCTTGCTTTGACTTGGTTATCACTTATATCACAAGTAATTCATCCATCTGTTAACTGCTCCAATTCACATTACTTGGCTTTATTTTAAAGATCTTAACAATGGTCAATGGTCTCATCTGGCAGCTGGTTTCTTGTAAAAAATGTGCCTTTCCCAAGTGACATTCTTGTGAGGATCAAAATATTCACTGAATGGGTTTTTATCTAGCAGTTTACAGGTCCCTCAGGCTCTCCATAGAACATATTGTATATACCCAGTGCTTTGGGCATGCCATGTGTAGCAATGTGGAGGACTTCACCTTCTTCAATTTTATTGCAGTCTTCTCCAGCTTTCTGTCATGTTATCTTTGCACATTGTTGGTTAGTTCTTGTTGAAAAAAAAAAAAAAAGAAAAAAGATTATACATATAATGCATCTACATGATTGTTTAAGTTTGCATTCAGAGTGTGCCTTTAAAGCAAAACTCTCAAAGCAGTTTGGTGCTTTGGTTTGCTCCGTGAAGCTAACCAAAGTTTGGGAGTGCTGAAAATAGATTCTGTCATTGAAAAATGGCAGAAGAAACATGCTTCATACAATTTAGTTGCAAATGGGCATTCACCAATGGGACACAAATAGAGCTATCCAAACTAGAAAATGCTAAGAGAAATGTATCATGCCTATTAAGCCCCACACATTTACTCTTTCTGGTCTGTACTATTCCCTAACACAGACATAACCACAAAAATAATTGAAATTGTCGTTGTTGGTTTGCTCTCTGAAATGGAATGAATCTGAAATTGCTGAAAAGCATTATATCAATTCCACAGCACTTTTATAAAAGTAATGTTTCAGCCCAATCAGAAATATCTTAAGTACTAAAGGAAGTATAAAATTAATTTTTATTGTGTCACAAATAAGGGGGAAAATGTGTCACTGAATGAAGGGAGAAAAAAAAAGTTGTAGTATTGTTTCATCCCACAGCAATCCAGAAAAAAAACCCACAGTATGTCCACTTCACATACCACCTTTCTCTTAATTTACAGTTTTCAATTTACAGTCTTCTACACAGTTATTTAAATAAACTGTCTCTCACAGAGTAGCACCTTTGCAATTGCCAGGGACACAAACCCACTTCTCTGTTTCCTCATAAAAATTTTCCATAGACACCCCCAACATAATCATTTCCAGCAAGACTGATTTTTTTTCTTGGCCTTATCTTCTCCAGATGGTTTGTAGATAGTTCTCACAACTCAGCCATCACTTTAAATAGACTTAAAAAGACAAAAGTCCAGTTTCCTTTAGGACTTCATGTGAAACTTGTGGCTGGTGAAATTTCCAATATAAACAAGATCTTTTGGCACCAACTGGAGGGGGCTGGGGCTGTATTTATGGCTCCCTGTAAGGAATGTTTGCTTTCTTAATATCCTCTCCCTTCTTAACTGGGATGGATTATATCCAAATACATTGTTACCATTCTTCTCATTCAAACTGACTTTATACTTATCATACTTTAATGGGCAGGTCTGTGCTTTGAAAGAGATGCAAATAGTTTTGTTTGCAGGTTTTCAGTAATCATATGTTTCATGATTAATGAAGCCTCTTTCAAGCCTCTATCAGCCTTCTGCAGCTGATTGTTGAATTGTTGAGGAGTCTAAAAAAAGTAATCTCACTCATATACTGTCTTTAATCCTGTAAAATTTTATTCATTGTTTGTGACAAGATTTGTCATTACTCTGCATGCAGCAAGGAGTTGATCAAGCATTGTACAAGCTGTTGGGGATGTCACAGAGGTCATATCAGCACTTCTAACGGAGTGAGTGCTTGCCCAGGATAACAGAAGAAACCATTTCCTCATTTACAGGTTTGCCAATACAGAGTTCCAGTCCATTCCCAGGGTGAAAGGCTGCAGTTTAAAACTCTATTATTCCTTCATTACTTTTTCACTGTATAACTACCAAACATAATTCTAAATCAATCATATAGTGTGATCCTGGCTCTATTACCCTCTCACAAAGATGATGTCAGCTGTTGCACTCCTTGATGTATATTAATTCCCTATGCTCTGTTCTACATGTTTAACACAGAAAACAAAAATATCCACAACACCAATGTTTTGTTCAATCCACAGTGCATTGGGTACTCTAACACCAGGCTTTCTGAAACTATATAATCTCTTGGGTTTTTTTGGGGGTTTTCGGTGTTGATGGTTTTGTTTGTTTGTTTGTTTGTTTGTTTTTAATATTATAATTCAGTCCTGAATAATTCTTCCTATCATAGCACAAACAGCACTCTCTACATATATGATCTGCCAAAAAATTGTGTCCAATCTCTCAGGGCATTCTTCACATTTTACACACCATTTTAAAATTTTGACACCTAGCATGTAAAATTAAATGACTTAATTACAGAGCTTCAGCAATATTGCTGTTTTAAGCCAATCACTAACATATTTGAAGGGAAAATTATATACCAGGAGTTAGGAAAAAATGATGTGATCTCTTAGCAAATCTCTGTTGATCACTTCACTACAAACAGGATTGCAATTAGCAGATTTTGAAACCTCTCTGATGACACAAAAGTAATGAAGGAAATCAGGAAAAATGTAAGGGTCTAATCAAAACTAGTTTTTACCACTTATGAGAGTCATCCAAGTAATCAAAAAGGGAATAAACCTTGAACATTTTCTTGCACTGCATTACTGCAAATCAATAAATAAAATCTTCTATAGATTAGCACTGGTTAAACCAAAACAATGAGGGATTCGGTAGCATGCAAGAGAGCGCCCTTCAGATTAAATGACAATTTGGAAGTGTTTAACAACATATGGTCTCTTTTCTTTGACATATAAATTAAGAATATATCTTTTTTATATAAAAATATAAAATACCATCTGTCATAAGTTCCAACTATGATACTGCCTCCATATATCCAATTAATTCACTATACTTTCTAGTGTAAATATTTCTCCTATTTTCTCATTTTTTCTTTTTCTGTAACTACATTTATTTATAAAATTTCAATAAATGTATATATTTTAAGAGTCACTCCTATGACTTGAAATGTAATTAGGAATAACAATGAAAGTCTGTTTCATTTTGTATTTCAAAGAAGGGCCAAATCTTCAAATGGTTTGAAATGCCACTGCTCATTTAATTCAGTGGGTATAGGCATATTACAAAGTTTTAACTATCTTTTTTTTTCCTTATTATACACATCAACCAAGAGAAATGCTCACTTTTCACAAATAAATTTTAGTGTTTCTTTCTTTATTCAGAAATGCAGAGTACCTTAAAGACACATGACTGCACAGTGAGAACCCAAATATAATGGGTATTTCTCCTTAAGGTGTCAGAATTCCAGCGAACATGGAATAAACTGATTGTTGTCAAAATCATGGTACAAAAGAGCAAAAATACATAATGCATTTCAATTCACTGAATTAATGCTTCACCTCATTAACTTAATGCAAATGAAAAATCTTTGACCACATAATTACTATAATGACTTCTGAAAATACTAAGACATGCACAACTCTCAGAGTCTCAAGACTATAGGAGCTAAGTTTTGCCAGGTTAAAATAGGAAGGACCATAACAGCCTGTTTGAAGCAGGGTGCAAGATTTCTTCCGTTTGAGACAAACATACCCAGATAAACATACATATACAGACACGTGTTTTACTTTTTGTTTCTGGCTGTGGGTGCACCAATAAATTACACTAATAGGTTTTGCATTAGTAACATGAGAAAGAAATTACTGACCCACAATTTAAACTACATTTTAAACCTTTAGCTTTTTTAGGAATCTTTTTGGAATTTTAACTCTTGAGATTCCCTCAGCCTAGCAAAGATTTGAAAACAAAATGGAAGAGAAAATAATTTTGCTTTTCAGAAATATTGCCCCTCATAAAAAGCAGAATCCCATATAATGGTAATTCCCTTTCTCTTTCTTTGGATTAGTTTTATACTTCATGGTATAAAAAAAACACAACTTCTGCGTCTGCTGAAGTGTTGCGGAAGTGGTGACTGTACCTATCTGAGGTTATTCCCATGTAATTTATAACTTATTACCTGCTTCCATGTAGTTGGTCTGTGAGCAGAAGATGCTGATCATCTTCTAATATTATATTCTCAGTCTTTAAAGAAGCTTTCAAATAAACCATGAGGCTCTTCTTGGTTATTCATGGCAAATACGAGTCCTAATAAATTGCTTGTACAGGTTCTTAAGCTGTCCCAATACTTTCTAAAATACTTTCAGTATTTTAGTAACTACATATAAATCAACTTCTAAAAATTTTTATTATGTTAGGCATAGTAAGTTCTGAAGGGGCACTGAGATCCACAACTTGCTCACATGCTGTCGACTAATGTACTCCCTCGGCCTTGTGTTTTCCTCTTTTACTTTACAACAGAGTTTTTGCTCTAGAATTAACATAAGGGTAATAGAAATTTAAATTTGTTTCTCTGTTTGCATCAGAAAAGTCTGCATCATTCATGAGCATGCATGCTTTTCTGTGATTATCTCCCTATTATTTTTGTTTGGCCAAAATTCTCACGCTTTTACATTTCTGCTTGTGCTGGTTTTATACATACGGTCACTCATACTTCTCTAAATCCTTGTATTTTCTGTAATACTGTTTTTAGAGGCGTGTATGTGATACTGTTCCTATTACAGTAATCATTATTTTATTGATTTGATGACTCATTTGTTGGCTCTTCTGCCAGCCTATCGCGTCGTTGTTTCAGCATTGGGGACATTCGACTGCCCACAGCACTTTACAGCACAGCAATTTACGTCGCTCCACTTCGGCTCGTTCCACTCAGAGGCCGCGCCCCTCCGGAGGTCTCCACGCTCAGAAGCTCCTCCCCGCCGGCCGCGGGGCCGGAAGCCGCTGCCGGGTGCCCTGTGAACCGGGAAGGGCTCGGTTTGAATGAGATCCGGCTGATTCACTGCGGCCCAGACGGCTCCGGCCCAGGTGAGGGCCCGGCCGCCTCTGCGCCGGGGTGCTGAGGGGCCCCGCGGCGGCGTGAGCGGGAGCGTGGCCCGGGCAGGAACGCGGCCAGAGCGCCGGGCAGGGCCGCGGGCGGTGCGGCCGGGCAGGGTCTGGCGGGCGGCATCGGGGGCCGCTGGGCTTTCCGCTGGGAAGTCCGGGCGCTTCAGGGTAGCTGCTAACGCGCTGGGTGGGGGGCAGCGAGAAGGGCCGGGGAGCGGTGCACGGCGGGGGCCCAGTCGCTGGAGCCGGAGGGGCCCTGGAGCCGGAGGGGCCTTGGAGCCGGAGGGGCCTTGGAGCCGGACGGGCCTCGGCGCCGCACGGGCCCCAGGGCCCAGCCGCCTCTTCCCGGCCCGCAGCGGCTGCCGCAGTTCGGCAGCGCCGGGCGCGGGTTCGTGTTGCGGGCAGCACCAGCGCTCCTTGCCCCGTCACAGGCACCTCACGGACGGCAGCGCTGCTGCAGCATTGGCACGATCCCCGGCATTGTAGCTGAAGTTAGAGGGGCACGGGGGGAAGTGAAGGCAAAGCACTGACTGGGATACCTGAAGAGGAAGGAAGCAGAATTAAGTAGAAAAGGGGCGATTATCCAAAATTAACGGCGCTATTTCTAGTGTGCTGCTGGGATGAGTAATGTTCCTGTAACAATTTTGCGTCGTGTAGTTGAATACTTGTAAACGGTTGTGCTGGCGTCACGTTAAAGTTGCAGTTGTTTTCGGTATACTGTGGAAAAAAACAGAAAACCAACAGGGATTGAGAATTACTTTTTAAAAATAATTTTAATGTAAATGTATCATAAAGCTGTATATATCTGAAATGGTACTAGGCAAGCTGAAAAGTCTGACTGATTTGTGTTCATCTTAAAGCTGTGAGCCCTGGGAGTCCAAGGTGTCCTGTATGCCTCAGGTAGGGAGGTAAGCTTGGAAGAAGACCATATTGAGACAGTGAAAAATACTGTTTGTGAAGAAATTCAGAAATTGGCTTGCATATGAATTGCTTCTGAATCACATAGTGTGACTTTGAGCAACAGAGCCTGTAGGTTAATGGGAAATGTTGTGTTCCATCATCTGTTGTAACATGCCATTTCAGTGATACTCATTTGAAAACTATGATTTAGAGCATTGTAAGTTAGAGAATACATTTAAAATAGTATTAAATAATACCAGTATATGAATTAGTTTGTCAACTTTATTGGAATTGGATTAATTCCTGACAAGAATTGTGGAATATAAGCTAAAGTACCTATAACTACCTTGTAACATCTAGGATAATAGGAAAGGACAGGTCGTAAGGATGCCTTGAATAATAGAGGACTGGTATAATGAGTACTTGCTGGACTACTGCATAATTCCGCAATAGCTGTGTGCTTGCTTGCCTTTCTGCAGATTTCAGAGAAGGCCATTACTTCATATACTGCATAAAATTAAAACTAATTCTGTTGGTTTCTGTGGTGGTGCAGCTTGTGTTAATGAATCTTTGCTTATCTGTAAGGTTTATGTGAGTGTACTTCAGTAGCTTTAAAGCAGTCTGTTTGAATCTGTGTTACTGAAGTAACTCCAGCTCAGCAATGAATGTAGTAGAATTAGGTTTGCTGTACTTCTGGAAATCAGAAAGCAGAGTCTGGGAAGCTCATCTGCAAACCAGCTAGTCCATCTCAGGTTTATTGAGATTCAGGTCTATGTGATACAGAAACAGGGTCTGGGTTTACAGAACTGAGTATGTTATAGAAGCAAGAGTCTTGTAACTCTGGACTTGCAGTATTGATTCTGCATTCATGCATGACATGATTAAACTTGCTTTAATGAACAGATTACTTAGAGTTGATAGTAACATGTATATTTTTTTTCTTGTTTTCATACAAAATGTATAGGAAGACAGACTAGCCCCCCAGCCTTTTCACATGTGAAGTCTGTCTAACTGCAGTGAGTTTTTTTTCTTGGTGAAGTAATGTTTTCCTGCAATGTGCAGTTTCTCAGCTGATTTACCTCTGTAGCTGTTTATCATCCTTAGTGAAGCTGAAAAGGTTGCAGTTGCATCAAAAACTTTGAGTCACTTTTGAGCACTGTTAATAAAATTGTTGATCATCTGCTCTGTGTAACTCCTCAACAGGAGATCTAGAAGTGCTGGTACCAAGCTTGTTATGTAGTCTCAGGTGGAGCAGCTGAGTTACTGAAGATGAAATTATTTGCATCAAGTCACTCAGTGTACAAATTGCAAAGAAAATCACTGTCACCTGTGTGTAGCCTGATACTCCCTCCACTAAAAGGGCAGTTTAGTAGCCATTGTTTTCTATGTATGTCAAAGCTGATTTTGATATTTATTTCTCTACTAACTCAAAAGTTGCCAAACCAGGAGAACCCTCTTTCATTGAGGGATCACATTGTGGAGTGTTAATACTAGATAAAAATAGTGCACTGTAGTGTGAAACTCATATGTCTTATGCAAGTAGATAGAGTAATTTAAGACTGTTTCAAGTTGATTTCAAAATACGTGCTGAAACATGCCACGTATAAACAAAGTAGCTATTGGTTTATACTATATGTATATGTACATTAGTGCATAATCCTTTTAAATAACTTCATCCCTATGCTACCTAAGAAAGAATGTTTTCATTATTAATAGTCACAATTGTAAATGACTTCCAAATACCAAAGAACAACTGAGTGGTGAACCAAAGCTCTCCAAATGGGCAACTCTTTGCAATTATTACAGTTACCTGATAGTAGTATTAGGAGCAAATACTAGACATGGGTTTTAAAATTTCTGTTTTCAGATCAGTTTTGACATGCTCTGTGTATACTCTCACTGCTTTATTAATATCAACTGTTTTTCCTGTAAGGACAGTTAAAAAAATTTTGCAGTAATGGAAGTGTGGATTTTAAATAACATCCGATGACCAAGCTTATTTTAGTTATGGTGTTTCCAATCATGGACATACATACACAGAGAAGCTATTTAATTCTTTTTTTTAAGCCATTAGTGACCATATTGATTTTAGCAATGAGTGCATGTCATCCAAATCCTGCAGTGCACCAAAATGCAAGTTTTATTGTAATAACTGCCGTTCTGTATTTTTTTCTGATATGGAACTATTTGATACACTTACTTCCTTAAACAGAGACTGTTAACTCTTGCTTGCAGACAGCAAGCCTTTTGCCAGCTCTGGAAGGAGAACAGGTGAGACTTACTGTGAACTGTTTGTTTACTTTTCTAGCTTTTATGTATATATATATATATATAAAATATAAGGGTATGTGCAAACACAGGGAAAAAACAGCAGAGAAGTTGCTAATCAGCCCAGCTTTTTGCATGTTTTAGCAGAGGTAGGATTCTCAGCTGTAGGTTACTGTGTGCGCCTCCCTGGGGAACAGACCAAGCTCAGAGAGATTTGTTTCTTTCATATCTTTCGTCTAGTAAGTGGGGAAGGGAATGCAAGACCACTGGGTGGTCAGATGGCTAAAGGTGAATGACTCAAGCCCAGTTGAAGAAGTAGCTGTGGTTCTGTTGTAGCCTGTACTACTGGCTCTTGTGGTCTCTCTCCTGGATTATTTCCTTCTGCAAAGCTGGCAGAAGGATAGTAACTTTCCATTCAACTTGTTAGTGATTTCCACCCCAGCCTGTCAGCACTGAGAAACTCTGGCTTGTTCTTTCTCTTCTATCTGTCTGGGAAGGCGAACACATCTTCCTTTGCTCTTATACTACCTTGAGATGAGCTTTAAAAGCGTCTCTGTTAAATTGCCTCAGTTGCTAAAATCAAAACAAAAACCCTCCACCCGAACATAAACTTGAAACCAACCCCCAAAGCTCACAGACATTCTTTAAGCAGCTTTAGCTTAAAGAATGATTTGACAGAAGTGTCCTCTGGAGCCTGTATTCATGTTACAAGTGATTAGTTTTTCCAAGACCTCTTTTTCTGTTCTGCCAAGACAACTATTTCTGGGATGCAGCGTAAAGCCTCTCAGAGAAGTGAACAGGGTTAAACCTATAGGTTTTGATAGCCTCTCAGTTCACTGCAAGGCTGCACAAATGGCTGTCCTGGCAGTAGTGAGAAAGCGGCATCAAGTTGGTGAGCAGCAGCAGCTTCCTCATTGCTCCTTATGTTAATGGTGACATAGAAAAAAATGTCTGTCAAATCACGGCCACAGATCATTTCACAGATCTGTTTTAAAACACGGCTCTGCAAATGATTGAGTGGAAGCAATTAATGGGCAGTGTTGGCAGGGAGGAGGATAACATGAATTTTAACTCCTAAATTAAATGTGAAGCAGCCTTTCTCTGCCTGAGTTCAGGCAAACCTAAAGGTCTTAGTGACTCTTCTGGTTGTACCATCCTGTCTTAAAGAAATAAACAGGAAAGCTTTCTGTACCTGCAGACTGCTCTTAACCTTTGTGCTTTAGGGCATCTTAGCTACAGCAGAGCTTCTAAAATAGTAAAAAAAACCCCATGGTTTCAGTTTCAAAAAGCATTTAAAATTATCAATTAGCTTTAAATTGCTTAAATCAATTACTATACTATTTTTACATGTAATTTTGAGATAATCAGAAGCTTCTTGCAGTATTAGGGATACTTCAGCAAGACATGGCATGTACCACTTCAAGGAATTGTATGGTAAAAGGGAAAAAAAGTCCAGCAAGCATTCTTTGGGTTGTTCTTCAATGGTGTCCTTTTGCAGCTTATCAATGTAACATTTCTTTTTACATGTGCCACAGTTTTTTAAATTTTACTGGGTTTCTGCCTTTCTCTTTTCTATTTCCTTTTACAGGAAAGAGACCTACTGTTGTCATCTTTACAGTCAAAAAGTGGGAGCTGCTGCCGAGTTTATTCTGTGAGCACCTCTTGCTGAGCACCAGGTTAGAAATGTAGTTGCTTTATTTGTAAAGGCTAAAGTTAGCTTAATTAATGTCTAAATTTTTTTCTTAAGCTGTTTTAAGGTTTACAAAAGCATTGAGAAATGGAGTTAATTGCTGAAATAATATTTAGATGGATTAACAAAAATTAAAATCTGTTTTGGTGAATGTGGTTCACTAACCTAAATTTTTCAGATGTTTATACATCTCAGGAAACCAATATGTTTAGGTTTATATAGACCATAGTCTACTAAAGCATATTCAGTTACAAATAGGCAAGTAAAGCATTAGTTGCCAAAACTCTAACCAGAATCAAATCATGGAGCTAGTGAAATTGCAGTGCATCTGGAACTGGGTTTTGGAGATTATTTGTCTGTGCTGCTATCTTGAAAATATGAATATCTCAGTTCAGTGACTAGTCCATGGGAAATGTTATATTCCTACAGTTCTGTAAGACAGTGAGATTTTGTTGTAAAGTTATGCTGATAAATAATCACTTTGTTTAATACATTAGTCTAATCCAACTCTAATATGCCAAAGTATAAGGCTTTTATAAATGTTGTACTATACTGTTGGGTTAGAAACTGGAATACACTGTGTAAATAGAATATTAATTAATTAGTATGAGCAATTGCTTTTCACTCGTGTAACAGGATTTGTTATTTACCTATGTATATTTAAGAAATAATAACGTATGTCATCAGTTTATGGAAGTTGCTGTAGTTGTCTGAACTGCCAGTTTTAGGGTTTCCAGTTGCAGAGACTAAAAGATTCTTAAAATAAATGAACAACCATGATGGATTAAAATACTATTTTACTAGCTTAAATATACTTCTCAGTTACTCTTCAGCCCTCTTTAGTGTCACAGAAGATGAATCATTGTGGGTTTCAATTGAGGACTATCTACCACAGAGGGGTAAAATGAACTGTAGTTGGCGTTAATTTGTGGCAACATTGTGACTGTTTTCTTGAAGCCATTTAACATATGCTTACATAATATCTTTAAACAGCAACTTAACCTTTCCCAGGAAATCCTCCAACTTGATTTGGAATTTACTGTAGTTCAGGAGAGAAAAGCTGTGTGCAGCTTTTGCCTCTAAAAAAGAAGCTTGGTGTCAGTGACTGACTGAAAAAGTGAAGCATAACCACTGACCTTTTAATAAACTCCTTTTTCATTTGTATGGTGCCAGTGGAGCTTTAAGAAAGTACTTACTGCTAGGTGAGGCTGCACTTGTTGGATTTGCAAGAGAGTGAATCATATTAAACTAATAGCCTGAGAGTTCATTGAACTGGGAAAGTGAACTTAGCAAGTAGACCAGATATTTCCGATCAATGTGTCTTGGATTTCGTTATGAAGTTATTAAAGTAGGAAGTAAAACACTGCTTCTTTTTGTGTTTAGAAGCTTAAACTATTTGTTTTAAACTTACACTGAAATAAAGCTTGTAAGTCTATAGCCAGTAAAAATTCTAGCAGATATCAGAACAAATTGTTAAAATGATGGTGGCATTCACTTTCAGCATGGAGATTTCTTCATATACAAAGCAAATATGTTTTTCAAGTTCTTTTGCATACTTTCAAAAGAAGGCTATTGAATCAATATTGTTAATGTAATATGAAATCATGTATGTAATTCTCTTATGTGTAATGTAACATCCACTTGGAGGATAAATGTATTTTGGAAATCATACTTGTATTCTCAATTGCTTTCATATCACCTAAATAGGCTTTGTTGCGTTGTATTAAAACTTGTCCAATTAAGACCATAATTTTCGATGCTGTACTTTGTATCTTCTATTTCCCAAATAAAATAAGCCTGTAAAATTTTCTGATTTCTTTATGCCTTAGAAATTGCTTGATTTGCTGAGAACAACTGTTTAAAAGTTAATATTTAGTAGGCTTTCTTTTTCCATTTTATTCATCAGTTTTGTTGTATAGAGCTAAGAAGCTGAAAAAGCCAAGTAAGCATGGTAAAGTTCTGCTAAAGCTGGTGCAGAGCCTGTACTTAGGTATCCACCATGAAATTGTATACGTCTTTTCAACAACAGAAAGTGAAGAAACTGTAGAGAAAGAAACATCAGTGTAATTTTTTTGGTTGGGCACCTTTTACAGCCTCTATTCCTGGGGATCGCCCATTTGAAAGTTACAAGACACAAAAACTGATGCTTTTTGTGGGTTTTTTTTAAGGAAGATGTTTCACTGATTGGAATAATCTTGCACTAAAGCAATGCCACATGCAACACTGGGAATCTATGAAATGACTGTACTGTCACTAGTCTTCTAACTATATACACATTAAATGTTTTCTTTACAGTATTTCTTTTAGTATAATGAATTCATTAAAAAAAAGCTTTTGATGCTAATTCAGAGATCCATAATCTGCTTAGCGTCTTTCACATGTAGTTTTGATGATAACTGACAAGCTGTAAGTTAATTAGTGTGGAACTTACTAATGAGGATGCTAAAATCCTTACTTTAAGATTTTTATTGATGATTTCTGAACAAACTAAATTCGATTGTATATCTAATAAATTTTAGGAACTTTCTGGCTGTAGGTACTGATCATAAGCAACAAAAATCCCCCAATTAATTGAATGATGAGAAAGTTTTGAGAAGTTTAACAAGAGTGTTCATCTTCAGAAATGGGGATAACCCAAAACCAAGCAATAAAACAAAGGCTGTTAATTAGCATGGAAGACAGCCTCTTGAATTAATATGTGGTGTTAATTAACAGGAAGTCTGATGTTGTGTTGTAATTACCACCAATATTTTTGACATACTGAGTGACTGAAGGTGAATTATATAGATAACAATTTAGTAAACATTTCAAGCTTGGGAACATTTTTCCTTTGTTTCTGTATTTCTAGAAATATGGATAGACTTCTGCGACTGGGAGGAGGTATGCCTGGGCTGGGACAGGTTAGTATATAGCTTGTCAATCCTTCCTTAAAAATTAATCAATTCTGGTGTATTCCTTCTATTATACTATTATGTTTTAAAATAGCATTAAAAAAACAGAGTTCATGGTAATAATCTTTGACTTAAAAAGATTTTAGATGTGTATGCAAGTCTTTGTTACAACCTGGCTTTTTTTTTTTTTTTTGGTAAATATGAATTCCTGTGTTGGGACTAAGTTTACAGGCTGTTTATAAACCTTTATTTTTGTGTCGGAGCAATTTAAAATTTATATTGAAAAGCCTTGGAAGAACATAATACATTTTTTTAAGAATCAGCTTCGAATAATATAGAATTTCAGAACCTGAAGGGTATTCTAAATGGCCAAGCACATCCAGTGCTCTTTCATAAATTATATATTTCAGTTATTGGATCACATTGTGAATGGAGCATTATGAGATACTGAAGTATACATAAATTTAATGAGGTAATTTGAATTGAATTTATCACTTATGGGTATTGTAGCTACCTGTATGTGTGTTTTATTGTCTCCTCTTATGGTTATTGTAGCTACCTGTATGTGTGTTTTATTTTCTCCTCTTGTTGATTGTCCTCACTTCTGTAACTACTCACGGCAGAAGGGCCTCCCTGGCAGGTGTCCTGTTCCAGTGAGAGACCTATTCTCATTGTATTCTCTACAGCAAGTCCTAGTGCTTTTTTTCCTTGATCACCTAGCATGGTCAGCAGTCTTCAAAAATAAAATCAAGCTGATCTCATTACGTTGTGCTGATTACTGTGGGTACAGGGGAAAAAATAATTAGGAACCTCTTTGTTTGAGGTCTGTAGGAAGACTTATTTCCTTAAGGAATGGGACCCTGTGTTATTTCCTTTGTAGTTCTTTCCTTTGGTTGGCTGCAGTAGCTGGCCTTTCTCTGTTTCCTCATCTGCCTCCAGACTCTTGTTCTTCTGGAGGAATCAGTTCTGTATGTCTTGAGCTTCAGGATGTGTGTGCAGAGTTTCTTCTGGGATGGTTGAGATTGCTAAACCCAAAGCTTCTTTTGGTTGTGTATAGTGTGTTTGTGTCCAGTATAACTACAGGAGTAGTTTGATATTGGAGCATTTGGTGAAATATTCTAGGCTGTTCTACAGACTCTAGATGTTTTGCCAAATAAACTGTAACTTTTGGTGCATAATTTTTTCCCCCTTTTTATAGCTAAAATTCTATTCACGTTCTCTTAGTCAATCTTCAAGCCGCCCTCTGTTATTTTTAGTTTTACTTTCTTAAACAGTTATTTCTCTTGTTCCTTTGAGCTGCCAGCCTGCTTCATGACTCTTCATTTTTTTAACATCTGTGCAGTCTAATCTCTCAGGCTTTCACGTCTTAATCCTCTCTGAACTTGATGCATATCAAAGTTGGTTTTCAAATTTATGGTTAACTCTCTGCTGTTTTCTGAATTTTTCTCTTAACTTAAAGCTTGCTAGAAAATTGTGGCAGACAATGCAACATAACATTCAGAGGAAGTTTGCTGAACTCCTCTGGTAACTTTGGCCTACATAGTTGCTCTGTGTTTGTTTAAATATGGAATTATCACTTAACTGAGTTGATGAGTATGTGTTGGATAAAAAAAAGGCATAAAACTGAATTGCTCTTTACTCAAGTTGCTGCTTGCACTGGATGTCTTGGCTATGTTTGTAGTCTTTTGGTTTATTGAATCAGCATGAAGGCTTTTCAGATAGAATACTTTTATATCCTCAAAATACTGTGTTTCAAACGACCTTGAAAGGTCATTTATATTCTGAGTACCAATTGATGATAATTGAGATTATCAGAGTGAATCAGATGTCTTTGAGATAGAGGAGGAAGGTATTTCTTGGATATATTTTGTAATCCTGGAAAGAAAAATTATATTACCGTTTGTTTGCACTGGAGTGTTTTAAACAACAGTACAAAGGTTTTTGTTCTTATTGCTGTGTCACAGTTATTCTGAAGGTTGAACATAGAAAAAACATCTGACTGAGTCATTCTTGCCAGTATAAGAATCTATGTATATAGTCTGGTAGAAAAAGAGGCATTTTCAAAGTAATTTTATCACATTGGAGTTTTCTTGTAGTTTGGGGTCTGCTTAGTAAGAGGACTGCATCACATAAAGTCTGCTAAGAGTCTGTTTGGTTTGCTTTGTAACTGATGTTAAAGTACCGGTAGATGCTTGGTCAGCACAGTTCCTGTTTGATCTCTGCCAAGGCATCCTTTCTCAGAAACTTGCTTTCAGCAGCAGTCAGTCGGCTCTTTCCCCTTGGCAAAATTACCTCTTCTGCTTATTGTCTCATTTAGGTTTTCTTGGCCTTCTTAATTTACAAACTCAGATATGTTGTCCCAAATACACTTAAAATTCATGTGTTTGCAGTATACTTTTCAGGTCTTTTGGTGTAGTGTATTACACTTGAGAGCTGCTGTCACTGAATTTGTGGTTCTCTTTCTTTACTTCTTGCTCCTTTAAGATACTATTGAGTGGCTGATTTGCCTTCAGGTGTCCAGAGGTGGTCAGTTCTAAATCACATCTACCTGAAGCTTGTATTCAAATGGCTAATAATCATATTTTGAAGGATGTAATCTTAAACTGATGCTTCAACAATAAACTTTCCTTCCAGTGACATGTGGCTTAGAAATCTTGAGGCATTTCTTCTCTTTTAATCATAGGTGGACAAAGGGCTATCTTAGTAGGGCAGGAGGTGGACAAGAGGGGAGAAGGGAAGAGAATCTTAAAACTTTTGGCATCACATAAGCCATTCACAGTATTTTCTGACAGTGCACTTGGTCAGTAACTGTGTGATTTTTTTTTTTTTTTTTATGGCAAGGTACCTGTGTTTAGTTTTGAACTTGATACCAGAAAATGATCTCCTTTGGAACTGCTTCATGCAGAAATTGTTTGTGTCTTACATGACTGGTGTTGTAGACCTGGTCCATAATTTTGTTTTGTCTTGAGTTTACGTTCTTGTGATAAATGCATAAGATGAATGAACAAGTGAATGAATGATTGAAGCCTTTTAGAAAATATATAAAAAATTGAAAATGTTGTGATGTCTCAAAGAAAAACTTATTATTTCAGTTTTCCTTCTGTAGTTCATGGGAATTAAGATTTTGGCAATACTCTTGTTCTTCTTCATTTATATAGTCTACTTTCTCCTTCTGCCCCTTGTCATTATAGGGTTTTCTACTTATCTTCTCTTTCCTGATTCTTTCTTTTCTGTCTGTCCCTGTTTGTCCATCTGAAATGCTGCCTACCACAGAATTTCACTAGTGTTTTAGTACTTGGATTTGCATTGTACATTTGCTGCAGACAAATGAACAGGTTTGTGGGGTATGTAAAAGCATTCTGCTTATGTAGCAGGGAGGAATTTGGAGCAACACTCCTCTTCATTTTGTATGCTGAACTATTGTTTGCTGGTGAAATCAGTTCCACATATGCCTCTATTAGGCAATCCCACTGCAAAGGGTGTGAGCAAATTACATGCATTTGGAGCCAGGCTTTCTCTCCCCATCACTTACAGAACAGTAATTCAAGTTAAGCAAGTTCTTGTCTGTACTAGCACATGCTGTCTGTTTTTCTGAATCCAGATGTGATAGGAAGCAGTGAAATAATGATGCTTTTAAAAGAGGCTTTTGAAGTAATTTTTCATTGCTTGATAGATTTTTGAAAATATTCATTTACACTGCTCTGTTAGTGCAGACAACTGTTCTAGTACAATAGATGAAAAATAACTCAAAAATACAGAGTCAGTTTTAACATATTTGATGACAGGGGAAGGAGAAAAATTCCAATGGGAAGGGAGGGAGAGACAGAGAACTTACCTGTATCTTATAAGGAGTGTTTACACCTTGATGTGGAATATATAAAAAGAAGTGCAGATAGTTATTTTATTTGAATCATGGACTTGCCAATTAGCCATCAAGTGCTTCCATCTGTGAAATAGTTGATCAGATGGGTTAGCTGGGATTTTTCCAGATTAGGGCATTGTAAATGGCACTTGAAAACTGTCACTTTGATTAGGAGGTTTCGAATATTGCACTGCTTGGTGCTGTGGAACTTTTTTCCCCTCATAGGATCTTGAGTTTTTTAGAACGTGTTTATCCTACTTAGTAAATCTGTCGCACCATGGGGACTTGGGAGATGTGCTCCTGATCTAAAGTTCTGCTTCATGTTCCAGTCTAGTCAGGGTGGTTGTTGGAGGGACAGCACAGTGCACTCTTTTGTGGGGCTCCCAAAGACGAGTTGATGGTCTGGCAGACAGAGGATAGTCCGGCTCAGTGTAGGTCATTCCCAATTAACAATAAGATGTGTATTTCCTCAACTTAATTTATTAAGCTGATGTGTCATTTGAAGTACATGACTTTTTCTTGCATCTTCCATCTTCCATATGTAAATAAAAATAAAAACTTGACGCCAAAACAAACCCAAAAACCTCTAAAAAAAAAAAAAAACCAAAACGAAAAAATAACAACAACAACAAAAAAAACCAAACGAAAAAACTCTAAAACAAAACAGCCCAGAACCTCACCAACAACCCAAACAGGAAAAACTGCAACACCTTAACATCTTACTGAAAATTATTTTGGTTCATTGATTCTTGAAACAGCTTGTGTTTAAATTTGAAGGTTGCACATGTGTTATCTTTAATTAAATACCTGTTTCATTGTAAAGCTGTAGAGTGTTCTGGTATCTCAGCATCTGTTTAGCTGTATGACTTTCTCCTTTCTGTGTCTCCTGGGTGTATGTGCTTTATGTGGTTTGAATTGTGGTGATGTACTGTTGTCGGCTTCTCATACGTATTTGAAGCTTCAAATACACCTTTTGAGAATATTTTGCCCGGGGAATAAATCTGAATTATAGCTCTTAAAATTGTGCATCGCTTCTGTGCCATTGCTTGAGAGACATTTTCCACCAAAGTTCTCAAGTATGAAGAATGTTGCTATTTCTAGAACTCAAATGTAATTCCCAGTAGATGAGATGGTGTACAATTTGGGTGGGTTATTCCAGTTCTACTTTTTTTCCCTGGAAGCTGTCAACCCATTTAAGGAATAAAAAAATTTTCTCAGTGACAAACATTTTTCACCCATTAAAAATATCCAACATGAAATTCCATAGAAAGTTCAGAAGACTTAATTGCCTGCATTGTCCTCTGTAGAAAGTCTCAGCATCAGTTTTTATATACAAAATATATTATTTTGTTTTAAGGAGGAAAAAACCATTTTAGAGACGGTAAACTGTGCCAGTTTATTTCACTGTCTGGGATGAATGTTTTACTGCATTGATGAGTGTTTTAGTGCGGAACTGTTCAACAAAATCTTCATATCAAATTTAGGGTCCGGGTGTGGTCTGGGTCTGGTTTTGCTGGAGACGATAACTACATGGGTCATGTTAGGCTTGTTTCAAAGTTGCTCGTGGTGGCAAAAGAGGAGTATAGTTCTCATTCATTTGAAGTACGGTTGGGTCATTGTAATGTGATTTGTCTCCTAAGGACCTAATTGGGAGAGGGAAAGAGAAACCTGCTAGAACTGGTTTAGAATTTTGGAGCAGTCATAGTTTTACAGAAACCCTGTGTGTAATTTGTGTTACAAAAGCTGTCTTAAAGTAGGATGGCTGCACTACAGACATGTGTTACATATTAATCACAAACTTAAAACTAAAACAGCTAGTGGATTGTGTCTGAGCATTACAGTTTCCTCTGATCTGCTATTTTACTCTGGAGAACATTTTTAGCTGTCTCTTTTGGCCTCAGATCTTAAACTTCCGTATTTCTAATAACTAGGGAGTTAGATTCTCTCTCCCCAGTTTAATTGCCAGTGTAGTCCAGCTGACTTTTGACTTTTCCCAGAAGAGACAAAGGAGCTTGGACAAATAAATAAGTGTAGCCGTAATGAGAGAGAACATGGGGAAGAAAGAGTAAAGAAGAAGAGGTATCTTTGTACATTTTGCATTACACCTATTCACTTGTAATGTTCTTTTCTGCAAGCAGGAAACAGACACCATATAGTGATCAATGTAATGCATTTCTCTTGGAAATTGTATCTTCTTTCTGACATCCCATGCAATTGAATATTAAGTTGCAGTGCTACTATGCAGCACCTTTGAACAAGGGTTTGTCTTCCTGCTGTGTGGAATGGTCCTCTTTCAGTTTTTCTACAAAGTTTGAAGTGTTTTTGTGTTATAGTGGTATGGTCTGGGGGGGCAGTGGGTGTTGGCTGATTGGTTGTTTTTCCAAGCATTGCAAACAGCTGACCTTGCTGCATATTGTTGCTGAGTCTCCTGGTTCACCTGCTTGTATCCAGAGGACCAGCTTTTCACAGCAGTGAACCTACAGGTGTATAGAACCCAGCACATTTTTCTTCATGTTGAGGAGATATCTTTAACTGCTTTGTCTCACAAAGTGTATTTTAGGGTTAGCTTAGGCAGAACCTGCTGAGGGCTACTCTTCCTTCTTGGCAGAGCTGTGTCTAGAATAAGGTAATTAAAAATCTACGTTGGAGCAAGACTACTGGAGGCAGACAAAATTAGAAGTGCTGACTCTTCATCTGCCTTGAGGCTCTCAGTTCTAAATCCCAATACCTTCTGTAATACTGATGAGAATAGATAACAGGTTAGTCCTGGCTTTATCCTGGAATGAAACTAACTGCTGTATTTTCTTTTTGTTTCCAATAGGCTGAGGCTGTAAAAAACAATAGTTCTTTCCAAAAAGATGTACGGTGTTACTGAGAATTTGTTTTGTGTCCCTAATCTTATGGCTTTTTGCTATCTGTAACCCTGTCATAGAATCATGGAATGGTTTGTGTTGGAAGGGACATTTAAAGGTCATTTAGTCCAAATTGTCCTTGTGGTTGATAAGGAATATTAACTGCAGTAATACAGTACACCTACCCCTTTGAGTTATGTGTCTCAATGAATTGTAGATTAAATGTGGTAAAGATAGAGGAAACACTGACCCAGGGAAGATTACACTTAAGCAGCCATTTCATGCAATGGTTGTGTTGGGAACATTGCAGGAAGGCTGACTGTTGCAAATTGCACCAAGGTGATATATGTAAGTAATTTTATATCGTGAATACCTGTTAATATTGAGAAGCAAACATTTATTTCTAGTAATAGTGTTGTCTGAATGCTCCATTAAACTGGTGACTATATTTGTTTGAAGTTCTGCTTAGTTAAAAACAACCAAATAACAGCACAGACCAACCAAAAACCCAAACAAACAAAAAACAATGCAAAAAAACCAACCAACCAAAGAACCAGAAACATCCCCCCACCAAAACCCTAGCAAAAAACAGAAAGCCCACTGCGCACAGACTAAAAAAGAAAACCGCAGAACCGCCCCACAGAAACTAAAATCCTAAATAAGCAGAAAAGCTAAGCAGTAAAATTCTGGCTCTGCACCAGAGAGGTGTTGGGAAATTAATGATCCCAACCCGTTTAACCAACTGCTCAAAGCTATACAAAGTTCTGTGTTTTGTAATTTTGGTTTTGAAGAGGAAGGGAGATGGGAAATGTTATATATTTCAAGTCCATCTATATTGCTGTTCATGTAGTTCTGTTGTAAATGTGAACCTGGGTAAACTTTTTTTAGGAGACAGAATTTTGTAAAGCATACTGACACAGTTTTAATCTAACCTGTTAAGGTGGGGATTTTTTCAGAGATTTTTCAATTTTAAGAAAGTAGTTGATGCCACAATACTTAGTATCTCTACTTCATTTTGGACTCTCTGAGACTAAGCATATTACTACACTTTTATTTCGTCGGACATATGGTGTAACAAGACAATGTGATCCTTTGAGAAATCTAGACTGCTTGTTGAGACTTACAGTATTTTGTGGTCTCTTGTGCGTGCTTGATTATAATTGGTATAAAAATGGACCTAAGCATACAAACTCCTTAGACACAATGGTAGCTTCAAAATCTAATCCTGTTGATGCGGAACTAACTGCAAAATTGTATGTGTAATAGCTTGAAAATAGCAATAAAATTTCAAATTACTGCTAATTTTAGTGTGTGATTAACATTGCAAAGTAATATATATTTTTCCCTTTTTATTGAGCTCACTGATTTTTTTTTTAATGTTTTTATATGACTTCAGTAATTTTTTCTGTCATGACTGATGATGTTAACTTGCTTTACTGCAGAAAATACAATGCCTGGCTTCTGGTGCTTGTCATGACAAAGTTGCTAGAACCATTGAGATTATGCCTTGCTTCCTTTGCCACTGATGTTCCACTGGTGGAACATGAGTTAATTTCTGTAAGTGTATTGTCTCAGTACAGGAAGAAAATTATTCCACAGTCCGAACTCTGCTTAGATTTTTAGGCTTAGCAATGTGTAAAAAACACTGTACTGATCTAAGAAATTTCTTATTCTTAATATATCAGCAGCTTGTACGACTTACTGGCAAAAAGTACAGAAGAGCAGTGGTACTCCTGTACTTTTAAGGCCTTACTATCATTAATACCTCTACTTCCTCTGCACACTTGGTTGTGTTTGTCCTCTCTGCAGCTAATGTTTTGTGATTATTTTTTTCCCTTGTACCAAACTATACATGTGAAGTTGAATTAACCTCCACAAAATAGTAAGTTCAAGCTCACTTTTAGTACCTCATCCTTCCATGCATCTTTTAATATGATAAATTATTGTTTTATAACAATTATCATTGTGTTTATATCTCAGTTTCCTTTCTCCCCTTTACCTACATAATAAAATGTCATCTTTAGCTGTAACATTACATTTGTTCTGGAGAATGTACAGAAAGATACTGAAGAAAAATTATGGTGTGAATAAATTCAAAAGTAATCCAAGGAGGGGTTTTGTCTT
>VXBU01004727.1:232002-272608 GCA_013400315.1 Bombycilla garrulus | reverse complement strand
TTTTTTTTTGGATCGTGTCGTTAGGTGAAAATAAAAGAGGGGTGGTCGTGAGAAAGTCCTCCCATTTTAATTTGACACGGGCCTCGTCGGTCCTGAGCGCGTTGCCCAAGCTGACACCGCTGTCCGGTGCGGCCGGGAAAGTCCGCAACCGCCCCGGGGAGGCGGCGGCCAGCGGGTATCGCTCTCCTCGTCCTTCTCGCTCTAATTTCTTCTTTTCTCCCCGCGTCCTCCTCCCTCCTTTTGCCATGCCTGACAGATGGTGGTTTTGCAGTCTCTTCACAAGTACCAACCTCGCTTGCATGTGGTGGAGGTGAACGAAGACGGGACGGAGGATACCAACCAGCCGGGCAGAGTGCAGACATTCACGTTCCCCGAGACACAGTTCATTGCCGTCACCGCCTACCAAAACACCGATGTAAAGAGTTCCTTGGTTTATTCCCCTCGCGGTCCCCTCGCTCTCCGCAAGGCAGTCCACCCTCCGCCGGGTGTCCGGCGCCTGGAGATGGGGCTCCCTGTTTCCCACTTCGTGCCATCCCGAGCGCGGCCGCAGCCGCTCGGGCCGCCTTCGCCTGAGGAGCCCCCTCCGGGCGCGATCCTGTCCCTCCGCCCGGGCCTGGGCGCTGGCCCGCAGCGTTTATCTCCCAGTCGGAAATAGCTTAGTTAGCTGCTAAGCTGTTAGCTTAAGCTTTAAGTCTGCAAAGATCAATTAACATCCTCATTGATTGCGCCGGGGGTGACGGAGCAACTTCCTCAAATTAAAAGCTCGTTAATGCCTGGATGCGTCTCGGAGTGGTCTGGCTTTCCTACAGACTAGTGCCCCCTTTTCAAATGACATATGTTCAGTCCACATTCTCGCTTTAATTATTTTGCTCGATGCAAATGCAAACTCCTAGTTACCGTTCTGCGGTACGTTTTTCCTAATTCCTGGATTTCAGTATATTCATACTCATGCACTAAGAATGCTGAAAAAGTCTCAAAACATGGAGTTAAATATTGATTTTTTTCGCACTTTTTACAACAACGTAAATCTTAAAATTAGACTGTGATGTCTATAAGCATGCCAGAGATTATTTTTCACGGTTTAAAGGCAGTATGATTGACTAGAGTAAAGCTTGGTCCTTTAAAAAACTGTTGGCTGCAGTGGGATATATTTTTCAGGCTTTCACAACGTGTGCTCTATTCCTCTCTTTCCCTAGATCACACAGCTGAAAATAGATCACAACCCTTTCGCAAAAGGATTCCGAGACAATTATGACACGTAAGTAAACCGGATTTTTACTACCCTTCTGCAGGCTGCACACACATGTCAAAGGGGGGAGACTTAGGATGAGGGCTGGCTCATTTCACACTGAGATGTGTAATGTCAGGCTTTTCCAGAGCCCTCCGGGAGGAAAGCACACGCCCGCTCCCGCAGAGAGTCTGTCCCACTGGCAGAGCCCGGCGCAGCCCTGAGGCCGCTTCCGCGTCCGGGGCCGCGCTGCCCGCACCTGAGGCCGCATCTCGCTTTGGCGCTTGCGGTGGTTTTGTCGTTGGTTTTTCCTGGCACGTATCTTGGCGCCTCTTTCCAAGCTTCCGTTTCACTTGCGCGTAAGGGCTCTGAAAGAAGCACCCGAACAGCAGGGGCTCAGTCCCCGGCAACCCGCCGGGTCTGCATCATTCCGAGGTCCGTAGAGCCGGGGTCCAAAAGAAAATGTCTTCGTCTCGTTTTATTTTTCGCCGGGGTTGAATTTTTTCCCCCTTCTCCCTTCTACAGCCAAAGCCTCTGAATTTTTAATCGCGGTTTGTCCCCGTTCTGCCTCTGCCCATCCGCCTCCAAGGCGTTCCCAGCGCTCTGACCCCCGGCCAGAGGTGGCCGGTGCCCCTCTGAATGCGGCTCCGGGGTGGCACCAACACTCGGCCCCGCCGCCTTTCGCGGCCCTCGGGACAAAAATGGGGCTATCCCGGCCTGCAGGCCCTGCAGTCAGGTTTCCCCTGGCCCTCCCGACATCCCGCTGCCCTAGCTTGGCCAGAGGGAGGTGGCGGCCGCAGGGGCCCTCGTACACCCGGAGGAGCAGACGACAGGGATGTCGCCTGTCCTGCTGCAAGCTCTGGTCTGTGGGACGGCCCCCGGCTTTGAGAAGGAAAACCTTTTTCCTCCAATTTGTGGCAGGGAGCGGCCTCACTTGGCCTCGAGCGCCTCAACCCGTGCCTATCTTCAGCGCCTGCTTTAGCCTCTCGGCTGGACCGTGGTCCAGCAGCAGCAGCAGCAACAGCAACAGCAGCAGCAGCAGCAGGCTTTCAGGGCAAATGTGGAAGCGACGCCGAGAGCTGAACTAGTGTGAAGGGGGCGCGGGGCCGAGTTCCAGCTCTCCCCAGGGAGCAGCCTGTGGTGCGGCCGCTCTCCCTCAGGGGCGGGGGTCGCCGGGGCTCTGGCGGGGAGCAGGTCCGCCACCGGGAGGGCAGCGGCGGTTCCTGGTGCCACGGAGGGCGGCAGCCGCGCCTCCCCGCTTTCCGGGAGCTCTGCGAGGATATGTGCGGCGTTGGGAAAGGCTGCGTGGCCTTCGGCCCCAGCCAAAAGTGCTTTTCTCTTTTTGACTGGAAAAAAACTTTATAGGGCGTCACTTTGAAAGGAGACGGGGGGAGGGGGAAGCTTCAATGTTGTCTAGCACGTTGAATTTGTTTAAGGGCCAAGTTTATTTTGGATAAGAAATTCCAGGAGGCGTGGAGGGTTAATTAAAGCACAGTTTTAGCCTGAATTAAATACAGATAGTAGTTATTCATCCATTAAAGTTTTTATAATCGCAAATTGCAGCCCAGCATGGGAGAATTATATATAGGCCAAGCAGGGAACACTGGAAATGTCTGGCTTTACATTTCCTACAGTAGGTGTTTAAAGATTAGCTTAATTTAAACGCAGTAAAATGTTGATGGTTTGTCTGACTCCCAATAATAAGTGTTAAACAGCCGATAGAATTCCGCAGTCTGCCACTCATGCTGTTCGCGGTAAATGACCGGGCTGCCTGTTGCTCATGTGGTGGGACCGGTCAACGTGTCACCGCGCGGGATTCCACGCCTTTGGGTTGAGGGTTCGGACCGGAGCGAGGGATCTCAGCCCCGTCAAGGAATGGCCAACCGGTTCTGAAAGATCTGTTTTCCATGCTTGCCCCCGTCTTTCCGCTTCCCCGTTAAAGGCCCTCGGCGCTGCTGATGCCGGAGGCCAAACCCGGAGAGGAGCGCAGGCTCCCGGGCCGGGCCGGAGCACGCTGGGACGGCGCCGTCCCGTTCGTCTCCCGAGGGCCGCGTTCGGCCGGGCGCCGCGCCGAGGAGGGCGCCGGGCTGCGGCGGACACCCAGCTCTCTCCCCTTCTCTTGGGCAGGATCTACACGGGCTGCGATATGGACCGACTGACGCCTTCCCCCAACGACTCGCCCCGCTCGCAGATCGTGCCCGGGGCCCGCTACGCCATGGCCGGCTCCTTCCTCCAGGACCAGTTCGTGAGTAACTACGCCAAGTCCCGCTTCCACCCCGGGGCAGGAGCCGGCCCGGGGCCCGGCGCCGACCGCAGCGTGCCCCACACCAACGGGCTGCTCTCCCCACAGCAAGCCGAGGACCCGGGGGCCCCCTCGCCGCAGCGCTGGTTCGTTGCCCCCGCTAACAACCGCCTCGACTTCGCTGCCTCCGCCTACGACACGGCCACCGACTTCGCCGGAAACGCGGCCACGCTGCTGTCTTACGCGGCCGCGGGCGTCAAGGCGCTGCCGCTGCAGGCGGCCGGCTGCGCCGGGCGGCCGCTGGGCTACTACGCCGACCCCTCGGGCTGGGGGGCCCGCAGCCCCCCGCAGTACTGCAGCAAGTCGGGCTCCGTGCTCTCCTGTTGGCCCAACAGCGCGGCGGCGGCGCGCATGGCCGCCAGCAACCCCTACCT
The DNA here is from genome assembly GCA_013400315.1 of Bombycilla garrulus. Classification (NCBI taxonomy): domain Eukaryota; kingdom Metazoa; phylum Chordata; class Aves; order Passeriformes; family Bombycillidae; genus Bombycilla; species Bombycilla garrulus. The sequence goes on along the minus strand of VXBU01004727.1, from coordinate 268,704 downwards.
TGGGGAGGAGGCAGAGAGCCTGGCCCCCGAGCGGTCCCCCTTGCCGGGCGCCGAGGACTCCAAACCCAAAGATTTGTCCGACTCGAGCTGGATCGAGACGCCGTCGTCCATTAAGTCCATCGACTCCTCCGATTCTGGGATTTACGAGCAGGCCAAAAGGAGGCGGATCTCCCCCTCGGACACCCCGGTGTCCGAGAGCTCCTCGCCCCTCAAGAGCGAGGTGCTTACCCAGCGGGACTGCGAAAAGACCTGCGCCAAGGACATCGGCTATTACGGCTTCTACTCGCACAGCTAGGCGCGGCCGCCGGCCCGCCGTCCTTTTGCACAATAACTCCTCCGCGTTAGCGCACTGACCCCCGCCCCTAGCTGCCCCATCCGTGCCCCGGCCCGGCCCGGCCCGGCCCGGCAGGGAGGCAGGCAGGTAGGCTGAGCCGCGGCCGCCGCCTCCTCCCCGCCCCGGTCCTATGGCGCTCCGGGGGCGCGGGGGGCACTGCCGCACCGAAACCCACTGATCACTAGGATGCTTAGACTATCAAATCGTACAGCGCTTCCTTCCTTTTACCACGGATGGATTCTAGGGGAAACAGTAATAGTGGGGAAAACAGCCTGTGAAATGCCTGTATATAGTATTTATTTTATTGTAAGAAATTACTTTTCTTTGGTTCGGTTTATTTATTATTTGTTTGGGGTTTTTTTGTTTTGTTTTCATTGTTAAGTCACAAAACTTAGATCCTGTTTAAATTTCTTTACCCCATTCCTTGCTCTTTGCTCCCTCTTCCTCGTGCCCCTCCCCAGGTAAACACTCTTCCTAAATGCCTCTGGAAATGTCAGCGGTCCATAGCTGTAGCAGCGAGTAATGGGTTTCTCACTTTTCTCTCCAATTCCTTGCATGAAATAATTATGTGATGCCCTGGGCTAACACAGCTAAGGAATAGCTTTGCTTTCCCTTCAAGAACAGAAATACGTCTCATAGGAAAGTCGATTAAAGGAGCATAACGCCTTCTGGAACCAAAATTAACTGCCTCTTATTTTTCTTTGAAAGGTATATCTCGAGATCAGCGATATTATTATTTTTGAGGAACCCCCTTCCTCTGCCCCCAAGTGCCAAATCCATTACTGGTCCCCGCAGGTGCCAAATATGCTACCAAACTATTTTCAAATTTCTTTGCAGTTCCCCCCTCTTTCTTTATATTGCTGTAAATCTTTGTAATGAATAATCTAAAAAAAAAAAAAATTAAAAAAAAAAAAAGATATAGACGACTGAATTGTTGGTAACCATAGTGTAGTCCAGTGAAGATGAGTTGTAAGTTGTATATTTTATTGCATTTAGTTTGGAATTGACTTTTTCATAAAGTAGCTAACCGAGATCTGACTTCCTGGGGAATCAAATGCACATTGAAAGTAGGAGTGATCATTCTTGTAAACATCTTATTATACTATTGAAGGAGAAGTAATATCCCTCCAGGACTCTCCCCCCGGTGAAGCAGAGTAATAAGTCTTCGAATTTTGAGTAGCAAATCTATACAATTAACGCATTTTTATATGGAAGGAAAAAAACCAAACCAATTACGAACTGAAATATGCATCGGGCTAAATATTCAGTCTAGAATACACTCGACGGGGAAATTTCCTAATAGAAATTCAGGGTCATAAACGTGTGTATATTTTTGACTCTTCTGTAAATCGAATGTTGTGATTTTTATATTTGTTCTGTTACGTCTGTGGAACTGAATAATTTATACCAGTACATGCTCCATTTAGAAATGTTTCGGTTTTTGCCCGTTTGTATCGTCTGTGTATAACAAGTAAAATAAACCTGGCAAAATGTTAACGTCGTGTTCGAAAAAGCACTTCGCCGATTTGCAAGTAAGGGATCGGGTGGGAACAAGGGGAAGAGGCTGGCGGACTCGCCCGCGGCAGTCCCGCCGCTGTTCTCCCTGACGGAGCTGGTCCGCTTGCCCTCCGTTTGTCCTTTTTTTGGGGCGGGCTGGAAGAGCGTAGGGGACAGCGCTTACACCGCGTGGCCAAGCGTGGAGGTTTGCAGTCGGTGAAAGGAGATGAAACCCCGTCGGTTTTGAGAGGTTTATAATTATCCCTGTGTTTGACGCTTAAAAACCCTGACAAGCACTTTGCAGGCGGGAGAGGTGCCTGGCGCGGGGCGGGGGGAGCCCTCTCTGGAGGAACAGAGGCGAGGGACGCAGCGCTGCCCGCCCGCAGCCTCCCCTCGCCTTCCCTGGGCGGGGGCTGCCCCGGCGGAACCCACAGTGCCTCCAAGGCGGGCGCCCTTTCGGGGGGCAGCTTGCCCGATGAGCGGGAGCGGAGCCCCCACTCCTGCAGCGCTGCCTCACCCTCCGCGGTCTTTCCGGGACGCTGCCCCCTTTAGAGACAGCCACCTGTGGGCTTTAGGACAGGCGCCGGCCCAGCACCTGCGCGGACCGCGTCTGCAGGGGCCGGCGGTAACAGGCCAGGTTTACTCTCGGTTCTGCAGTGGGTGAGCGCGGTCCGGAGCTGTCTGACGTATTCTGTCCTGCCGCGGTATTGACGGGGGGCGCCTGAGCACCCCAGTCGCGTTCCGTCCCCTCCATCGCCGCCAAGGTGCGGGGCCCGAGCGGGGCCCTGCGCACCCAACCCCTCCGCGGCGCCGTGCCAGCTGCGGGGAGCCCGCCGTGCCGTCGGGCTCAAGGCCCTGTCCCGGGACCGCACCCAGAGAGGGGCCGTGGGGGCAGTGGCCCCCGGGAGCGCCCCTTGGAGAACTGCGGGCGGTGCGCCTTTCCCCAGCCGCCTCTTCCCGAGCGGCGGGGGCCGGGGCGCCGCACGCGTACCTCCGCGCAGCGCCCGCACCTCTCCGCCTCCGGCGGGCCCCAGCTGCCCCCTCAGCGGCGCCGTGAGGGGCTGTCCCGTCGCCCTCCCCGGGGCTTTCCACTCCCTAAATAACCCATGGCACGTTCCTGGCCTTCTTTCCCCGCTCTCGGCCAGCAAAAGCCGCCCTCTTCTCCCCCTGCCGCTGCCCCCTCGAGAGGGTAAAGGGAACGGCCCGAGGCTCCGCAGTGTTCCCCGCGCGCCCGCCTCCCCTCAGCCGCCGCGGTGTCAGGCTGCTGCCCGCCGGGCGGTCACCCCGAGCAGACCGCTCCTCAGGGAGGTTCCGCCAGGTTTTATTTAGCGGGGGTTATCCAGCGGGTCTGGAATAGATACGTAACATGTGACAGGTCTGAACAAAATTCCTGTGCATGAGTGGTTGATGTTATTCCATAACTATTTCAATAGAATAATTCCATAACTATTTGTTCAAGAGACTGGAAGAGATAAGTGCTGCAGACGTTAAACAGGCTATTTCCTGTTGGTAGGTAATTTTATTATGATTATAATTTTTTAGAATATTATTTTTAGGAGTGCACCTGTATATCTGCTAACCATAGGTTTATCAACCCATTAAATTGTTTGTGCTCACTGAGGAGTGAATGTGCGGGTTTTGACCCGATGTGTTTAAGCTGAAGAGTGTGCAGTTTAGTTGAAGCAAACCCAAGTGTATGAATTTGTTAGAACAGCAATTAATTGCATGAATTTGACGTGTAGTTTGTATTATTATTCTAGGCATGCTGAATGGGTTTTAATTTAATTATTGTGTAAAATAATCTATTCAATTTGCCCTTCCTTTATTTAATATAACACAAAATCAAGCTTCAATCTGTAGAAAGTAATTCAAAATTCCTATTGGTAATACTTTCTATGTTTCACATTAATACTATATCAAAAGTAATACAGTGATTTACGCTCTACAGATTTTGCACGAGTACGCTATGCATATTTGATGACACATTGCATATTTTAACAAGGTTTTTAATGACTGATTGAAGTGTTTGCTAAGATATTTTTTAAGAGCTGGAGGAGAAATGGTTGTGGAAAATGTGTGTAATAGAATAGTGATAAGGATGGGAGGGTTTTGATTGACAGTATGAGGAAGCAGATGGATGATTAGGTAGGTCAGAGGTAAAGATGCCTTTGACAGCTTTTTAAGTTCCTTTGGCCATTTTGGTCCAATGAATCATGCAAAACATGTGTACATTACCAAACTGATGTCTCTGCATCGTTTACTGTTGGAATCCTCATCTTTTCAAACCCACCCTAACCTTCTTTCATCACCACTTGACGTGCTGTGTCTAAACTAGATTGCAAGATCCTAAGAAGGCAAGAATAATCTGTCTTGTATTACTTGTCAGCATAAAAAAAAAGAAAAAAGAAAAAAGAAAAAGAAAAAAGAAAAAAATAGGGAAAAAAAATGTAAACCTATGGAGTTAGAAAAACAACTGCGACAGATTGGCAGAATAGGCGTAAGGTGGGACACGTTCTTCTTAATTTTCACTGTCTGGTCATCACTCCTCTCCCCTAGGTAGTGCTCAAGGGAGATGTGATGAACAATGATTTTTCTTTTTTTATTCCCCCAAATGTCATAATCTGAATTTTCATAAATCTGATAAGAGACCTAATTGCATAATTTTCCTTTTAACATTATGCAGTGAGTACTATTGCTATAGTTTAAATGGTTTTCACTGCAGTCTGTTTTTTCAGGTGCTTTGCATGTCCCTCGCAAATTACTTTGTCAACTGGAAATGCTCTGATTTTTCCGTGTGAAAAGATTATGGGCTTTGGAAATCTTATTTAAATTGCATAGGACAATTTAAAAATCTCTGTGATACAAAAAAAAGAGTGTGTGTGTATTGGGAAAAGCAGAAAGAAAGGATTTTGCATGTAAGTACACTTTCTAGGTACTTTCTGTGCAGAATGGACACAAGTTTTCATTCCAAGTATTAAAGCTTGTCATAAATGTGGTTTTCAGTAGGGAATGTGTCACTTGCTAAGATACGGGGGCAAAGTCAAAGAAAAAAATATTGAAACAGCAGAGTGATAAGTAGAGGGAAGGCAGCAGGCTGTTTGCATTCAGTACCCAGCTCTTTCCAGATAATATATTTGTGGTAGGTCTAGAGAGCTACACAGCTTACTGGTAAGGTTTGATGCTTTTATCAGAATGCATATTAATCTGGAAATGCAAACAAAAGCATCACTTATTTCAGAGCATAGTCCCTTGAAGTCCATTTGTTCAAATATTTATGTCTGAGAAAACCAGATATTGTTTGATATATATGTGTGTGTATATATATATATATATATATATATATATTTATATTTATATATATTTAACTCTTAAATTTTTGAGCATATGTAATATTTTACTTACTGGATGTAGAATAAATATGAATCCATTAGAATCTGAGGCTGCCATTGCTGATTAGATGTAACTTTTGACCTTGTAAAATACATTACACAATAAAACCTGTGATGTTTTATTCATGATACCACTGTGATTTGTCATAGTTGGAGTGTTTCTAATTCTAAGGGGCTGATATGAGTATGAATGATCTTCTTGGTCTTAAGATGACTTTTTAGGCCATTTTTTTTTTTTTTTTAACTGAAGGCAAAAAGGATGAAAAACTTCAGATACTTCTGTGTAAAACTGTCTATACTATTACACGGATATTAAGCTTTAAATAAGAAAGAGCTGGTAATGACTTTGAATCCATTTTAAGAGACATTTTAGGTAAAATGTTGATAGCTTGTAAATGTGTATTTCTGCCGTAGTCTCTGATCGTGCATACAAGTTCATATGTGTGAACAACATAAAGTAGGAGGTCAGTCCTACAAAGACTGTTCACTTGTCTAAAAATTCACAGACATAAATGTTTTCAGGATCAAGGCCTTTTTCAATAATTGTGATAGTTGTGTACCTTGAAGTGACTGACTGATTTAGGGTACACTTAATAATTTTTTTTTTTTTAATAAAACAGAAACATTGATGAGTTACCAAAGCACATCATCCAAGCTCCCACTTCAGTAATTTGAAATATAATTTTTTGCTTGTTGTTCGGGTAATTTTTTTTTAACTGATGGCACTGGCACATAAATTAAACTTTTTGAAAGTCACATGAATTTCTGTGGGCCATGCTATGGGATTCAGTTTTGTAAGTAAGCTTCTTTCTTTAACCATATTTAGTTACACTTTGGCTGCTTTGTTTATCCAGAAAGCAGATAATGGTCTGGGACCGAAGGGTGAAAGAGCAACATGGATATTTTGAGTTGAGAGAAATTTTATGCTGCTGAAAGGTGTCCTAGTTTAGATGAAGACACCGACCCACCCACTAAGAATTAAACTGAAATCATAAATGTAAGCTAAAAAAAGTATTTTATGATTGATCAACACCCTGATTAAAGCTTATTTCGCTTTGTGAAAAAGTTTGCTGTCACATTTTTGACTTCCAGCTCAAAATATCGGTGTTGCTCTCTCACCCCTCAGTCCCAGACCTCCTGCTGGAGACCCTGCAGAAATATGATGGCTGCTCTCTCGCCCTCTAGTTTCTCTGGGGAAAGTTGTGGCTCACCCTGCACTATCTGGGAAGTGCGCTTGAGTGCGCCTGGCAGGATCACCTCCTGTCCTGCCTCTTGCTCTGCGGTCGGTGCCTGCACGTCAGTAACAGATCTGTAGTGCAGTGACACCGAGAAAGAGCTGCTCCTCACACTTCACCCCCCTCGACAAACCCTCGAGGCATCTCCCCTCTCCCCACATTCCCCCTGCTTTCCCACTTGACTTCTAAAGCATGAAGGGGCTTGTGCGTAGGTGTTACTTCGAGTTTTGTGTAAGCTCTCTCCTGGAAGCTCAGTTTACTCTTGCATTAGGAGAAGGAACCTTTCCCTTGAATTAGATTCAGAGTATTGAGGAAGAGGTAAAGGGCATTGCTGCCTATTGTCGGTTCCTGACTTTCCTACGGAACCTATCGTGCGTAAGTGATGAGGGTAGGGACATTTTTCAAAAATCTCCAAGTGGTTTAGTCACCTGTGTTTGGAAATTATTAAAATCTCACTGAAAAATCTCCAGTGCTCATGGTTCTAAATGACTTTCACACTTTTTACTGTTTTATTCTTGGGCACATCATGGAGGAGTTATTTCCGTTATGCATTGAAGATGCCATTTGTTGCAGAGTTAGGGTCAGAATAGCATGGATTAAATCCTCAGCTGGTGTATAGTTATGTCGTTTCATGGGTCTCAGTGGTTCAATACTGCTTTGTATTGAAACAATCTGATTGTCTCCTCTTGTGGTTTAGATAGTATCCAAAGCAGGTGCTGCTTGATGGAAAGAATAGGACCAAGTACTAATTGATATACAAACTGATATACAAATTTGTTTCTCCCATGGTAAAATAATTATGAAAACATCAGTGGATATCTTACTCTACTTTACGTTTTTGTTTTTCACTGTTTAGATTGTAAGAATAATTGAATCTTCCTTTCTGATTATTGTCAAGGTTGATTCTGATGATTTAATTGTCTTAATGATTGAATCAAAATAATTTTTTTTCGTGTATATAATATAAAAACTTGCCCCCTTTTGGGGACAATATTTAGGCCAAGCTATATTCTTCTAATATAACAATATTGTTCAGAAATTGAATGGAAAGGAGTTAACCACATATTTCAATTCTTCTTATAAGTGTTTAGGATTTTGTAATGTCCAAATTCTTTTCACCTTCTTTGAAGTGTTATCAATGTGGCTCATTTTTTCCTTTATGTTAAATACTAAAACCCCCTCTGATGTTAACATTTAGTATTGTATTTTTAATATTTCAGTGTTTCAGTTGCTGTATTTCCATATACTGTTCACTTATAACTTCTTTCTCATCACTAAATAAATAATAATTATTTTTAAATTGTAGTTTTTTAAAATCACAAATGGATTCATTTGTATAAGCAAATGTAAACTAAAGTGATATGAAATGTAATGGCAGAAGTAAAATAATGGACTTATAAAAATTAACATAATTTATTTTAATGTCATGTGAAGGTAAGATTTCTTCAGGATCATATTGCCCCATAGGCCATTTAGCCAGATGTAACCTAAAAGGCCAACCCTCAAAGTAGTCTGTTATATGTTTATTTTCCAAATACACTGTAACTGGAGAAAGAACATGAATTATTGTCCTGTAACATCGTAAAGTTTAGTGTATATGTGCCCATAAGTCTTTGTAGCATCAGGGCCCAAGTCTCTTCTGCTTTGGCAGCACTCTCTGTTGTGGGTTTTGGGGTGCTTTCTTTTCCTCCTGATAATTAAAATGCAGTTCTGTCACTGCGGTCACGTTTCCTAGTTACGGAGGGACAAGGGCAATGCCTGTGCTAAATACACAATGTGCTAAACTGTAGCTATATTTAATTTTGACTTTGTTTTAATATCTACAGTTGCCTCAGGATAAGGATCTAGGAGATTTGAAGTGTAGTTCTGTGTACTCAACCCTTTTCAAGAGGGTTGTTTTGCTGTCAGCTCAGCTCTCTGAAGTCACTTGGATGGTGATGGTGCTATTGCATGGGAAAGGCTTCCAGGCTGGTGGGTGCAAGGGCAGGACAGCAGGAAGCTAGTGATCCCTTTCACAGGCAGGTAGGAGATGGGCTTATCTCTAACCCAAAACCTACTCTCCCAGAGTTGTTTAGGATAATGCAAGCGATTGCTGAATTCCTGAGTGGTGAGGCAGCAGAGCTCCAAGCTGATGCACATACACCAGTAGTCCCCAGATAGCCTGTGGTCTCCTCCCCTGCTAGATCTCCAAAACTTCCCAGGAGCTCCAGACCTTGCCTTTCTCTCCACCATCCTTTTCCTTGCTTGGGGGCGCTTCACTGGCTCTTCCATGGCTTGCTGTGTTTAGAACCAGAGCATGCAGATGAGTGCTTTCTTCTGCAGCTCCTTCCGTGGAGGATGCTTAAACCAGTAAAGCCTTGCTCAGGATTAGTGAAGAGGAGGGGATCCATGCAAGGGTGCTTTATTTGTACCCAAACTTCTGAATTCACATTTACATACATTTTTTTGTGGTTGTAAAGGGTTTACCTCATATAAAACATTTAACATGACATGTTTTATAAGAATCTACAATGTAAAACTTTTTTAGCATTTATAGTTGTATAATCAGTGTCCGTTTCTGAGTTTTTTCTTCAGCAGCATGTAATAGCTGAAATCTTGTTTTTCTGGATGTTGCATTATAATCTATGGGGCCTCTAACTTTGATTTGTAATAGCTTTCTGACTAAAAAAAAACAAAAATAGGATTTTAACATCATTTTCAGAAAGGTTATTGACAAGAGGATATCTTAAAATAACCTACTTAAAATTTATGATTTTATAAAAATGTTTAAACTTGTAAAGAATGTAATCCATTCTGTAATTGCAAGAAAAGCATGCCATGCTAAACCAATGTAGAATTAATCTACAGGATTGAATATTGTTTCAAATAATATTATTTCTGAAAGATAGAAGAACATTCTGTAACTATTATGCATATTTTTTGGGTTATACATATGCGCTGTTTTCCCTGAGAAATACTGAGATTTATGTTTTTTGCTTCGGGTTTTTTTCCCATAGAAAATTAGTCAATGTAATGCAACTTTTTCTTCTGTATTTTCTACATCTTGATGTTCTCTTATTATTCGTCAGAGATTTAGGAGCAATTCAGCTAGTGCTTTTATTCCATGCTATCATGTTTTTTCTCCTTTTTATTTTGTGTAAGATTAGGTCATTATTATTACATTTATAATATCCTTTGCAAAGTTTAATCTTATATTACAATGCCTACAATGACAAACCACAGCTAGTCTGAGACTGGGAGTATTTTTCTTGAGTGTCTGCACCATCAGTCTATGGTGTGTGTATGTCAGTTTTACCAAAAGCTTGGATAGGGTATCAGCTGTCACTGAATCTTGTCTAGATTTATATTCTAGCTGTAAACCTCACAACTGTGTGAAGACTAGCCTCTGCAATCTAGGCGATGAAATTTCGAAATTCTTCCTTGCGGCTGTTACTAGTGGCTTTGTTTCTGACAGCTTCTAATTTTCTGTACATAATAAAATAAGTTATTTTGCATGTATATGCTAAAGCTAGAGGCTGTTTTTTGACTGTGCATGCTACAATTAGTTATGTAAATAGCAGCATATGCTACAAGTTTTCAGTGCTCACCCTGTCTTTACAGAAGTGTTGGCTCAGGCTCTGCTTCAAAGTTAGTTGGCAGAGGTGTTTGGTTCTCCATGGCTCGGGCTTTGAAGACATTGCTTTCTTCGGCAGTTCCCTCTTATGCTTAGTGTTTCAGTCTGTAGTACCTGTGTGAACACCAAAGCCAATGCATGCCTTGAATGCACGAGGGATTTTGGTAGTCAGACTTTTAAGCTTCCCCATATTTGATTCATAATAGAGGCATGCTGGTAATTGAGTGCTATTGAACACCTCCTGTCTGTGTACATCTGTCTTCTCCCTATTGCACTTAGACTATATCTTCAAGTTTGAACTTATATTTCTGCTTAATGATTTCTAAACCAGACCTTTCCAGACATTCTGGGGTATTTAATGAAGTTAAATCATAATTTATTCCCATATGAAAAACCCTTATTATTGCCATCTTTTCAATATCATCAAACATTTTGTTTATTTTTGCAAAATACTTCATCTGCAGAGTGTAATCTAAAAGGTAGGTTGCTCTACAACTGCCTGAAAGGAGATGGTAGTCAGGCGGGGGTTGGTCTTTTTTGCCATGTCCTAGGCAAAAGGAGGAGTGGAAATGGCTTTACTTTGCTCTGGGGAAAGTTTAGATTAGATATTGGGAAAAAAAAATACTGAAAGAGTGGTTAGGCACTGGAATAAGTTTCCCAGGGAGGTGGTAGAGTTCTTTTAGGAAATATTCAAAGGGAGTCTGGATGTTGCACTTGGAGATATAGCATAGGGGTGATTATGGTCGTGCTGGATTGGTGGTTACAGCAGATAATCTTGAAGGTTTCTTACAGCCTTGATGTTTCTGTGCTTCTGTAAAGCAGGACGTTCCAAGTGGTCTTCTAAACATGCTTGCATGCAATTTGCTTTCCCTGGAAGATTCTTCTGGAGCGATGATAAACCACCCAGAGTGTAGCAGGTTTTGACCTCTGAGTCTTAAATTACAGACTTTCCTAGTATGAGTCAGAAAACCAGACAGGTTTGTCTATCACTTGTCTATCTATTGTTTATCACTTTTCTGCTAGCTCCTTGTATAGGGGTGATATTATTTAAAGACAATTTTGGTTAGGAGTTTATGTTGTGGCACCTACTAATAGAGGTTATTTGATAGATATGCACATTCTTCCAGAATTCATTATTAAGGTCAACATGTCTCTTAAGTTAGCTCTGTGCTAGTTCTTTTGAGAATCATGTATCTTTTGCATTTATGTGGTAACACCTTACTGCTGAGGGCATATGATAGTAAAGCCACAATGCAATTGTAAACAGGAGCTTCATGGCTGGTGTCAGACTGAATTTACGTGCTGTGAAAAGCCTCTGAAAAAATAATTCCAACAAGATATGCGAGAAGCCAAGCCCCTCTTGTGGATCGACCAAAGAAGTCATTAGATATTTTGAAGACTAGTTGATATGCTCATATCTTTTAATAGTTGATATGCTCAGAGTCTGCCGGGTACATAAGACTGAAAATATGCAAAGTCAATATATGTCATCATAGGTGAGGAAAGATCCTAAATCTAGTACAATAATAAAATCTAGCAAAGTAATAAAATTATTTTTCTAAAAAAAGGAGCTGGCATAGTCTGAAATGCGAGAAAGAAAATGCTATAACACAGTGTAATTGATGAGCTGGGTTGGTAGAAATAAAATTACAAAAGGAGAGAACAATCATAGCTAGTATAAGCACGGTCTTCCATCAAAATCCTTTGCCTGTTGTCTTCCATCATGGTCATTAGCTAGTGATTACATGCATGGGACCTCATATTTTAGAGAAAGACAAGGGCTACTCCTTGAGCTGAAGACTTTAATTCCTGCATGCTGCTAAACAGTTGCATTTCTCTCTTCTTTGAGAGAGGGTTTGGTAGCACATGCCTTTTACGTTGGCATACAGTAAGTATTCACATATTCCTATTTCTGAATGTGTATGGTGGGTCTTGAAAGAGGAAATTCCAGTGGCAAAGTGACTTATTGGTCTAATAGCAGCTACTTATGAATCACAGAATTATAGACTGTCCTCAGTTGGAGGGGACCTACAATGACCATTGAGCCCAAGTCTTGAGTCTCCACAGAACAACCCCAAAACAATATCATTTAACTAAGATGTTGGTAACTACACTTCTTAAAATTCCTTTTTTAAGCCTTTTGTTCAACTATAAATTTATCTTTTAAAACCCATACCATTAAACATGTGCAACATCTATGCATATGCAAATACTTAGAAGCTAACTATAATTATGTTAATTATATTATTGATGAGGTAAATGATAAATGTAGAAGTCAGTACATTAATTTGGCCTGATTAATGGTTTTAAATGCTGCTTTTATAAGTATTTCTTTTTCTTTGAAAGTAAACCTATTCTCCAAATGTATTTAAAATGTTAATAAACTATTAAATGAACAAGTAACACTATATTCAACATTTTTGCACCATTTCTACAGTGGGTAAAATTGTAGTATAAAGTTGGTGTATACTCGATAACAATTTACATGTTTATTTTACCATCTGGTAAATGTGTAAACGATATTTTGAGAAGCACATTTCAAATTCACTTTAACAACTTATCCCCGACAATATGTATCCTATCTCATGTACTGACTGGAGGGATTTTGAAAACCTCTCAGAGAGAAATGCAGTAACAAAACATTTTTTTTTTTTAGGGATGAGTAAGATCAAGCTTAGCATCAAGTTGGAGGTCTTTCAATATTTAGGAAGGATTTTGGTGCATTACTGGTGTCAAAGAGAGATTTCAGACTGTTTTACACACTATGGTATAAAGACATCATATTATCTTCCCTAAAGAAACCATAGGGTGCATAGGTAGTAATAACAAAACAAATACAGTTTGCTATGTTGTTGTATAACTGTATTGTATCCTTTCCAGGGGGTTTGAATTTGCTGTCTCTTGTGCCTAAATATGGGAAGCTCATTATTAGAAGTGTTACATTGAACCCCAAGTGAATTGCTTTTCTCATGTACTTTAACAGCACTTTGACACTGCAGCCTTCTGCCTTTTTATTTTAGTCTTCTGTTTATTGGTCTCTCTGGGTTAAGTTGCAAGCACTTTCTTAAATACACCAAACTAGAGAATATTCTGTTGTAGCTCAGCTTTTATTCACCCTTTCCTAGCTGTTACTAATCTTAACTGAAAAACAAAAACCCAACAACCCTCTCCCCAAAATTAAAAAAAAAAAAAATATCCAAATGCCAAAAAAGATTTCTTTTTCTGCTTCCCCCCCCCCTTACAAAATTTAAAAAACCCTGCCCTGAAAGCAAATCTGCCTGGAGAACACCTCCACACTAATGACCATCTGGCCAATCTGCAAATGAGGTTTGAGAGCAGATTTCAAATGTAGGCACCAGCTAGTCTGTGCCTTGCTTTAGTCCATTAGAATTTAAAAGATTTGAAGCATTTAGGCAGCTAGAGAGCAGGCAGGTACCCTAACTTTGGAAAATTCAGTCAGGCATCTCTTTGTTTCTTCCAGGGCCTAAATGCCCGTGTTCTGGAACCTGATCAGCAATGCTTCTTTAGAGTTGTGGCAGGCAGCTTTGCTTGAGTATATACACGTTATAATCAGCAGTAGTCTAAAAACACCTTTGAAAATCGGTGAAAAAACCCATTAAATATTATTTGTAAAAATTCTAATTAACTCCTGTACCAAAGTTAATGAATTACAACTGTCATATCTTTTTATTTATGTGTTATTCAAAGCCCTGATTAGTGCAGTCTAATTGAGTCCTGGTCTTGAGTAATCAGATAAACCTGTGAGCTGCTCTGATTTTATGTGTGGTTTTAGCCCAATAGTAATAATAATAAAACCAGGTTTTCATTTAAAAACAACTTTAAACTTAAGAAGGTATTTCTGTTTTTGAGGTTAATTACGCCCACTGAATTTAACATTACTGTTTTGTTTCATTTGGTATTAAATATATTTCACTAATGAATTTCAGGTTTAGCATGTATTTTTTCTTTTTGCTTACAGATATTAGACAGGATCTTTCCTGTTTGAAAATGGGCATAATCAAAGATAATCTACTTCTTAGAAGACTGTTAACGAAATATTTTTACTTCTTACCTCTCTTCCCTTTGCTGGCACCTTGTTTTCTCTCAGCTCTGTGAAAAGTATTGTCAACCTTGTGTAAACAGTAATAGAAAAATGGATCCAGAAGCCCTTTCAACAAAAGAGCAGTGGTTGTTAAGGACACCTGCTGAACCAAAAGAACTTCCTACAGAAGCTAATTATTCAATAGGTAAAGTCCTAGCTGAGAGCACCTGGAAACATGCAGAGGTGAAACTGCATGTTTCTGCATCTGCATTTGTAGGACTGTCAATATTAAGTACATATTTAAAACTTGCAATAGAAGTTTTAATTTGTCTTTCTCTTTAGATTGGCTGCTGGTGTCTATATTGCAAAGCAGGTGTTCACAAAATTACTTGGATGCTTGAAATGCTGTATAAACAAAATCACTGGAAAAAATAAAAAAACCACTTGGAAAATCTACTTGATGGAGATCTAGAGAGGCATCCTGAAATGATACAGGTTTGAAGGTAGGCAGTAAACGGACAAAACTTTGAATAGTGGGCAACATCGCCTTTATTGTTCTGTATTAGAATTTTAATATTGCAATTTGTAAAATGGAAAATAGTTCAGTCTGTTGCTATTTACTGTCAAACATGGTGCTTGCAGTCAGGACAGGAGTGCTAACACTAGCAAGGAATCTGCCTCTTACCCCATGATCACACTTATCATGGTGCATTTCAAGACTAAGGTCTTGCAAGAATAGCTTGCAAAATGTAAGCTGTTTCCCTTTAAGTGAAAATATATCCAAGCCCACTTAAGAATGATTTCATAAAAAATGACCTTTTAAAAAAGTAAGTTAAAATTAATATTTAGTTCTTGTATTGTTAATAACTGGTGTTCGTTTGCCTCAGAAAATCCCCTCTCCCTTGCTTTTCTGTGTGTCTGCTTATTTCAAAAAATTGTAAATATCAAACTATATATTCAGTTATAACTCTTTTAATTACAATTTTAAAATTAAATGTGACATTTTATAGATTTTGATGTTGACTAAAATGGACCTTTTAAAGTGACATACATGCATAAATTGAGATTGATAAATTTATTTCAGACTACCATATGGGAAGGGCATGTGGAGCACAAAGCCAATTAAAGATATTCTTACTTCTTACTGTGGACCATTGCTGTCTTCCCCATGTTCCTTGGAAGCTAAACTGAATAGCATTTTCAAAAAATATTAAGCTAAGGGTATCATCATAAATTCTCCCTTTATGTAGTCCTGTTCTCTATTGACAGTCAGATTTGCATCAAAGAACATGACACCAGTGACTTGCTGGCAGCTTAAGTAATTGGGGAAAAAAGTGGTTATTCATATGGAAACAGGAGTTGGCTCATTACAGCCAATCACCTGAATAGCAAATGGTATGGTTGCCAATAGATGAAGAAAAAGGCAAGTCTAGTGGAAAATAGGAGCATTTAAAGGCCAAGAAAAGACATATGGTCTGTCTATGCTTGCCTTATATGCCTGGAAATTATAAATTAAGCTACAATATAGCCCACCACCTTAATGTGAAAAATTTCCATTTTTTTCCCATTTTAATCTTAAGAAATTGGGCAGATTTGGCCAGTAACATTGACTGTCTCTTGTGTCAGCATTTAAGTTCTATATGAAAATAGCTGAATTGATTCTTGTCTAGTATTTAATTCTGTTACGGACATAAAGGATGTACTTTCGAAATAAACTCTCTTTAATAGCAGTTGGAAATGTGAATCTGTTTTGTCCTTTACAGATGTCTATATTTCCATAAGGATGGGCAAGAAAAAAAGAGTGAATAGTTCTTGACAGCTACTTTTTTTAAGGTAAATACTTTGGAGGTGACCAGAAATTTGTCTTCAAGCACTGTAAACACTTCAGTGGCTATCTTTCTCATTCCTTTTTGGTTGTAGTAATAATTTTAATTTATTGTTCTAATGTTCTCGTGTACTCTGTTTTTCCTGCAATGAAATAGGAGTCCAAGTTTAAGTAACACTGGGCTTACTGAGGTGGCTACCTGACTGCTTTTCTTGTAAAGGATTCGTAAATGTTGAGAATACTAAATCTTTTTAAATGTGCCTGTAAGGGCACATTTCACTTGAGACATCAAGTTCTTGAACATGCCAGGGCAGTCTGAGTTTTATCAAGACTGTGAAGGCTTATAGCCTTTTCTTACTTGTGGGTTTTTTTTTATTGATCCCTTATTCTAAACCATCCCGTGATATATAGTCACGTGGAGAACAGATGCTGAATTCTGCCCTTTTTTAACTGCCATGCTCTGAAACTCTGATGGTTTCTACTTTTCACTTAGAAATAGTGACAAAAGACAAAACAACCAACACAGGACGATGACATGAACTTCCTGGCCCTTATTTCTCTGTTTTATGTACCTGAAAGAGTTATTAAAATTTTATTTCTGGTTTTCATTCATGGGCTCTGAAAATATAGCATATTTTACGTATTCCAGTTTCCTTGACGGCGGCTGAAGAAAATACAAATCTCTGCTTAGCTGGTAAGTGATTTCTGCCTTCATTGTAGTGCTATAGGAACAACGAGGCTTAAAATTATGTTTTGAGTGAACTCTAGATTTAATGGAGGAACAGTGG
Organism: Bombycilla garrulus; assembly: GCA_013400315.1. Lineage (NCBI taxonomy): Eukaryota > Metazoa > Chordata > Aves > Passeriformes > Bombycillidae > Bombycilla > Bombycilla garrulus. The sequence goes on along the minus strand of VXBU01004727.1, from coordinate 251,981 downwards.
ACAGCAAAATGATGTATTATAACTAACACACATTTAAGATTTGACATGTGATAGGTCTTGTCAAAGCCATGGAATTTGGAGTTGCATAAATATACATATAAGCTTACCCGAAGTAACTGCATCTACAGAGTTTCTAAAATAGGTCCACTGGTGATAGAGTACACTTGGAGATCTTACCCCCTCCTCACTAGTGGTGGATCCCTTCACAAGTACCTCTCTTCTCCTCTTGCTCTTTCTCTGCAGTTGACTGGCCTGCTGGCTTCATTTCCCTCTTTCATTTCAGCACTGGCACAATCAAATCATCCCAGCTGGTGACCCTTCTGACAAGCAACTGCAGAAGTGAGGATTTTCAGTCCACTCTAAACCTGACACATACCCCATATGGTTATTTTGGGTTTTCTGAGGTGCAGGGCAGGGTAAATATTTGCACAATTCGGAAAAAATGCTGTTAGGAAAAGTTCTTAAGAAATTACCTCATTATTCTGGGATCACCCTGCACTCAAAGTAGTAGAAATTTTTATTTCTAGAAATTCCATGGTGACTTTTTTTCATTCAGATCCATAAATCATCCCGTAACTCTTCAATGAACCCTTACCAGGTAAAATCAGATTAGGTAACAAGAGTCTTTCCCCACCACTATACACTGTCATCACTCATTTACTGGAACTCCAATTAATGGTAGTAGAAGTTACACTTGTAAATTCCCCCACGCATTAATGAGTGAACAGACCCCCTCTGTTTAGTTAACCATCTTCCAGTTACCTGGCACTTTCCCCATCCCTTGTGAGATCTCAAATATTTAATTAAAGCCTTTCCTTTTTTTTTCCTTTTGCTTTTTATTCCTCCCCCCACTCTCCTTCATTCAGTTTGTTGAGTTGTAATTCTTGTTGGCCTGATGCCTTGGCAACATTCAGCACTTCTAATTGCCTGTATAGTCTGGCCTAGTCATGGAGCCTTTTAACTTTCATTCAGGCTTCCAGCAGTATCAGCCTCACTGGTCACAAGCTTCCCACTCAGGTTCCGTTCACAGCCCTTTTGCTGATTACTTGTTATGTATTTAAAGAGCTCCATACTGTTTATTTCATTTCCTGTTTGAGATAGTCTGTTTGCTTAATTTTTTTCTATGCTAATTTAATTTTAAACATATAGGGCTGTCTTCCTGGTCAAACAAACCAGAATTTTGCATCCATATGTTACATTAAATAATAATAAAACAACAAATAATAGTCAATGCTTTCTACTTCTATAATGTCTACCATTTAGTGATCTCATAGCATTCTTATTTTACAAGTGGTAAAATGGTGTTAAGAGACATGAACTACTTGTTAAACAATATGTATGACATCTGTTACAGAGCCAGACACAGGATTGAATAGCTGGGTTTTCACTAATAGCAGTTAGTCTAAAAATTGCAATATGCTATAGGAATTATAAGGTTAAAATATGCTTCAATAGAGTGGGCTGTACCCTGGTGGGGACATCTATTGTAGAGATTTTTGTTCTCAGAATATCATCTTTATTGGCATATAAGGTGCAGAACAGATAGGGGAATCCAACGGATATTCATATGGACTCTGTAAAGGTTAGTAACCCATGTAATTATAATTCATGTTGATTTTCGAGGCGCTGTTATTTATCACAAATAGCCTGGTGCATTTTTTGTTTCATTTTATTGTCTGTGTGAAGATCTAACATTCTCAATTCCCTTTGGTTTCAGTAAACCTCTGGCTTACTATGGCTACAATAACTAATTTTTGTCTCTGCAGAGATAATATGCTAATGTTATGACATATGATAATACTTTCTGAATGTGTTCATTTTCAATGTCAAGCAGAATATACAGATAAATTGAAAATGGTCACTATAAATCTTGGTTTTTAAGGTTGCCCATGCCCAGCAGCTGATTGTGGCTCTGTGCTGTGAGGGCTGCTAGGACCTCATCTGTTGCCAAGGTCAAATTCATTTGATCACTCTGTGAGAGTCAATAGCTGATTTAATGCCTGCACTTTTCTTTCAGAAAGTGCATGCTTATATTCACTGTTAACTGTGCACTTAAAGGAAAGTGTTACATGTGTGTGTTCTTCTTCCCAAGGTCAGAATGCAAGGGCAAAGAAGAACCAACACAATTTTGTTGGTAGCAAATGCGAGTGGAGGCCAAGCTTGAAAAAAAGGAGGAACATTCCCTGCTGGCTGGGGTAGGTTCCCTAACATGGTGGTAAGCATGGTGAAATGATCTTTCATAGTTTTCAGGCGTGAAATCAGATTAATTCTTTTGGTGACACAAAGTGTACCAGGGACTGCATAGAAATAACAACGTGGGCTAGAAAGCTAACAGCTGAGATATGTAGAAGTAAAAAATATTACACAATATCCTTGAAAGAAAAAAAATCTTAAAATTAAATCTGATTGTTTCCTTAAGAAAAACTCAAATTGTGATCATGTCAGAAAAGCAACAGTATACAAAACAGTTTGCTACAAATACAGGATTTCATTTGTAACACAAATCTATGTCCAATTATTTCTATATTTCTACTTGTTTGACCAGCGTGTATTCTGAGCTAAGTGCTGAGCATAACTTGATGCCCATGGCTGCATCTGGGCTTCTTTTGGATAAAGACTGTGTGGGCTTTTGAACAATAGTCTGCCAAGTAATGTATCATGAATCCTAATTGTTTCAGAAAACAGTTGTTCTTTTTCTTCAGCAAATACTGTCCTATCCACATTATTAACATAGAGATATATATATAATAATTTTGAAAATCATTCTTGGTTTGAAGAATTCTAATGCTTCATACAGTGATTATGCAAAAGTCTCATGTATAAGCAATACTGATTCTACTGGAAGCGCCTCTTACAGAGTCCAAATATAGCAGATCAAATCAAAACTGTGCTACATCTTAAGCAACTGTTGACCCATTTCCATATCAAATTGGTTTCTGTTATAGAAGACTTTGCTTTTCCTTTTGGAGATATTTACTCGCACTGTTCTAGCTCAAGTATGGTAACAGCACATTTTATTCTAAGGTATTTAATAATCAGTCAATTTTAAAAAATTTTTACTTGATTTATTAACAACTTTCTAATTAAAAGACTGTCATAATAAAAAGCTTGTTTCTGCTCTGTGGTATGTGAATGTACTGGCTCCTGTAAAATCAGTTGCCATGATTCAGCACATGCAGGAAGCTGGTGTTAGGTGCTATGCCATGTGCAGAATGCCCACCAGTTGGCTTGATAAGCTCAGTCCTAAATATCTAACTTAAATAAACGGAGGCGAGGAAATTCTATTTTAAAATTTTCACTTTGCCCCTTGTTTATCCTGCTTTTTTTTTGGGGAGGCGAGGGGTGGGGGGATCAGCACAATTAATAGACCATGGTATATCAGTCAAATCTGAGAGATTGCTATAAATACCTAGAGTAGGAAGAAGGTGAATTGTTAGAGGTGTAAATTGTTTGTGTCACTTTGTTAGAACATTAGTGGTATCTCAGTATAGGTTTCTTTTATAGCTTCTAATGGTCTGTTCATTTTTACCAGGGAGAGGATGGGAAGGATGTGTTACTGCTGTTTTTCTGGCATGAACTGCCACTCCCTTTGGTGGCTCCTAGAGTCTCCCTGGCAGGCAGCGGTCCCTCCAGCGGGGATTGCTGCCAGAGTTGGCTCTCTCTGCTGCCACGTTTCCTACAGCTGTGCCTTTGTGCGTGGACATCAATTGCAGGTGACGTTCCTGAATAGTAAATCTCAGGTAATGTTTTAAAGCAGGATTTACTTGTTGCACTAAAAATGCATAGCCCAGGCAGCAGGCCAGCTGGGATTACAACCGGCTTGCCAGTGCCTGTGCTTCAAATATTCTATTATGTTGTATATGAGCAAGCCACACCTATAGAATTAATGACTTAATATGAACAATATTTTAATGTTACTAGTAAATTTGCTTTTTTACAAGGGCTGGTATTTTTTCCTTATTTTTATGTGTGCATAAAGTCTAAGAATCTTAGACAACAAGATGCTTGTTTAACATAAAAGTGTTATTCACACTATAAATACTAGAGTAAATAATATTATTTGAAGAATAAATGTAATAGATTATTTAGGTGATTTTGATACCTTAACAGTGGTTCTCTGTTGAGGTCATAGATTTTTTTGTCACTGGTGACTGTACAAATGTACAAGAATATAATTTGTTAACTTAGTATATTTGTACTTTTGCAGTTTTCCTTTGAGAAGTGGTTTCTAGCCATTTGGGAAAGCAGTGCTAACATCAGAGTTTTTAGTAATAACTAAACATTTTTTCTGGGGACACGGTTTTATGTGCCACCTCTCAAAAGACATTTCTGTTCTATGTTAGCAGAAACTATTCTTTCCTCACCAAGCTCAACATCGGTATGTTAAATATAGAAATGACAAACATGTATGTTTTTATGTCTCATGTCAAAGATGATGCCTTCAGAAAACACAGCCGTTTCCATTACAATGCCAGGGCAGGATACAGTATTAACTGACAGGCATGAGAATCTCTTACAAGGTCTGTTCTCATGGTAGAGCTGGCAGGTTGCAGCCTGAGCTGCTGCTCTTCAGTGGTGTTGAGGTGTGTGTCGTCCATCTCTGTAGTGGACCTCCAGGAGCATGGGGCTCTTGAGGGCCTGGTGGGCCACGAGAAAAGCTGCCTGTCCTGACGGTAAGGGAACATTTTCATGTCAGAGAATGCAGATTTTTAAGGAATGGCTTTTTAAATGAGGGAAGTTTGATTGAAGAAGCAAGCAGTGTCAAGAAACTTAGCTGATTCCTGAAGGTTCCTTTCCAGGCTGGTATTCCAGATTTATGTTAACATGTGTATCAGGTTGCTCTCATAACTGTACAGTTTTAGATCCTCTCTGTCTTACTGATAAGCTTTTTAAGGCTGAAGAACAGTTTGTTGTTGACTTGTTCCTGTTAGAAACAGGAACATCCTGATGGAAACTCAAAACCTGTGATGCTTTGAAGTTACTGTGCAAGCTGGGGCTTATCATCTCCAGGTTTCTCAGAGTAAGTGGCCTCTTAAAATTCTCTCCACCACTGGTTATCAGGCCTATTGTAACTATGAATGGCCGTGAATAATTGCATTATTTTAACTTTAATTTTACAGTGCCAGAGAAGCAAACCCCACATTTTAATCATATTTTAGATTATCTATGGCTGCAGACTGTATGCTAGATGTATTTGAGTATTTTATGGCAAATGCCAGCTAAGGGAAACCTGAATCTAGGCTTAGGTATCCAGCATTTAATCTGTGTGGATTACAAATCTATCAGAAAACAGGGAAAGAGAAACAAATCCTTTAGTAAATCAAAGTGATATTCTCCAGCTGGAATCCTGTTCTACATCATCAGATACAAATACTCTTTTTAGTGAAGTCCTCAAATTAATGGCTTTTTAACAAATGTTCCACTGCACTTGGCAAAATGAAGAGAAGAACGCCATGCAATTGAAAAATTATTTGGAATAAATAAAACAGCTGTTTTTAGCATTTAGCTTGTATATCATAAAACCTGTTTATGTTCAGGTTTGGTGATTATGCAACTTTGAGTCATTCTTAAATCAGAGACATGGGTCTGAATCACAACTAAACAACTCACTTTTGTTTTCCTTCCGGGATCTTCAGCCTGGCTTTGTTCAATGAAACTGAATATGCCACATTAGAGCACAAGCAGATGATTACCAACAATGTTTATTGATGCTACCACTGAGAGAAAATGGCAGACTGATATAAAATAAAGAGACTTACCAGATGGGATATTGGCATTTGAATTGGTTGAAATAGATTACTGATTTTACCCCAAACCTGCCCTTTTATGAACACTGCAGTATCGTTGCTTGTTGTAGAACTGTAAAACATATTCATCCTTATAAAATTATTTCCTGTTCCAAAACAGAGTATTTATTATTATATATGCAAACAAGATTTTATTATCAGAGGAATTGAAAGCAAGGTTCCCTGTTAGAACTCCTGTCAGCACTGACTTGAGACAGAAGCTGCCAGCATAGAAAGTTAGATTAAAAGAAACATTTATTGTTTCTAGGCATCCCCTTAATATAAAACCAGCAAAAAAGATCTGCAAACATAATTAGACACATGGCTCTAATTGAAATCAATGAGAATTAAAACCAACATCAAGGAGCCTGCCTTTCAGTAAGTTCCTGTGACCGAGCAGTGCCAAGAACCACATGAGCCTGAAAAGGGATTCAGACATCCCAGCTCAGGGGCAGAGCTGAGACCTGCCTTGAGTCTGCTGAAAACAAAATGCAGATGTAGAATAGGCTAGTATAAGAAATTAGAGAGTTTAAGTTCAGATTCTCTTTGAATCTGGCTCTAGGTGCCTAAATAAGGCTGTAAGGTCTTGATTATGGTAATTCTTATGGACTCCAAGCTAGTGTGAGCAGCCATGTCATGATTGATGAGTACTTTGGTTTTAACATTGAGCATTTTGTGCTATGAGCATCCAGCAAACCCTGCAGGCTTCATTACCCTTTGTTGTGGGTCAAGACATGTTCTTTACGTGTAGGTCATCAAAAAGTCTGGACTCTTCCATATTTGTTCTGGAGGCTTTTTGCACTGGATGTGGTTCTTGATGTATTTGAATTAGCTATGACCCTTAGTATCCAGGATGATTCATCATAATTGCCAATGCATATTTATAGCAGCAAAAATTCATTCAGTGCTAGTCAAGAAAATCATGTGTGAATTTAAGTCCAGTTGGCAAGGTAGTACAGTATCTGAAATGTTGGCTGTGCAGCAGCTGTCATTCTATGCCAATCTATTCTATCATACAGTAAGCAGGTGGCTCACACATATTGTTTTTACTACATATCATTTTAATTTTGCAATGTCTCACTGAAATAGGAAATGTGTGCTACTGATTTCAATAAGATTTTCTTTATTGAAGCCAGGAGAGCATGTTAATAGCATGCAGCAATTTACAGTGTAGTTGAAGTAATACAGCAGCTGGTGAACCTGTTTATTCCCTATGGCTGTAGTTGAATATCAGTCTTAAGTGTAGCTAATTAACTTCTATTCATTAGAGATTTTACATAAATTCAAGCAGAAAAAAGAATACAAGCCTCAAACAGTTCATGTTCCTTCAGCACCCTTTTGTGATGCCATACTGCAGCAGCCCATCTCCTCTGGCAGACACGTGATGTCCTCAGGCCAGCCGAAGGGGACTCTGTGCTCTTCCGTGTTTTTGACATTGGTAATTTTTTGAGGGCTTAATCTGCTAAAGGAACTGTCTTTATTCTGACGCTGCATGCTGGCTGTTGTGTTGGATAATGGTATCTCCATGTATTATAAATAGCAGTTTTCACAAAGCAGCCCTTTGGTGTTTTGCCACTTACCAGCACTAGTGTTCGTGTAGGTCAGGTGAGGCTGGCAGGGCAGGGTGTGACAGTTTCCCACTACGGGCAGTCTGAGTATACATGTGCAAAACAGTATTTTATGGTCACTGTGGCTTGCTGGATTCTCAGGACATTTCTTGGCCTCATCTTTTGTTTGGACAAATAATGTTTTTCTTTTGCAATAAGCAGGAATTCCTACTCAGTTTTAGTTTCTGTTTATGATTTTAGTTTTCAGATATTTATTGGCCTGGGAGAAAAGATATTTTTGTCTGATTGTAACTTCTATTTACGTTATGGAAACTTCTTGTAAGACATTTTTTTGTGGAAATTACTGTTGATAGAACTGTTAATGTATTCTATTTTTTTCCCTCTGCAAGTTGCTGGTTTGTCTTTCATTTAGAAAGGATATTAGTATATAAGACCGTTAAGAAATAAAGATATAAAAGCCCTTAGTTTGGGAAGTATTTCAAAAGTGTATTATTTGAGGGGTTTTTAGGTTATAAAAAAAAAAAAAAGAAAATACCCACCCTAAAATAACAAAAATAATTAATGTGAATCAGGAAAGAGAAAGAGGCAGAAAGATGAGATTTTTGCCCCGGTGAGCCACAAGACAGTAACAGCTTACCTGACTTCTCTTGATAGTTTTTTACATTGTCCCATTCTCTTTGTGTTCACCTGGTCCTTCTCCTGCTTGCATGTGTTTGCTGAATGTCTCTTCTTGTTTCCTCTGACTTTGTCTTCTCTTCTGTGTCCTGCAAACGTCTTTCACTATCTCCTCCTCTCTGCTGGTGATTTCTTTACTTTTCATGGCCGTAACACTTTACCTGTTCATGTGTCATTTCAGGCTAAATGTCTATTTCCTTTGAAACTCCCACTGTAGCTTTTATGTTTTTTATAAAGAAGCATTGAGGCTAAAGATGAGATCAAGTGAAGGATCAACATCAGCCTCTTTTATAAAATCTGCTATTCTTTACAAATTAGTAAAGCGTCTTTGCTCTTCCTATCAAGCTATTGGATGCCAGGGTAGAGCAGCTCCCTGCAATTATGTAATTTGAACACTGAGTGGCACTAAAGCCCACGGCACGGGCAACACAAGGTATTCCAAAATAGGTCTTCAACTCAGGAGGATGGAAATGACCAGGTAACAGCTGAGATGGATTTTTGTATGACTGGGGAGGGAGGTTTTATAGATGCAAACCTGCAACAGGCACATCCTGCATATCTTAGACATGTGCCTCTCAAGGTACTTTTGAGGAGGAATTTATCCTAAGCTTTGCTATGGGATCATTCTGGAACTATTGAAAAATTCTTTTTTTTTTTTTTTAATAATTTGTTGACCTTAATTCTTAGCCTCAAACAGGTGCAGTATATTAAAACCAAGCCATTCTTCTGGAAGTCCTGGAATTATTGTGAAATTCAAACAAAATTTCTCAGTTTGTTTAGCTCAGAGAAAGTATGGAGAAAAGCCTAATGCTGTAAGTACTGTTTAACAACCATAATGTTTTTTAAAAAAAATAATTTGTGATCAACAGTTCATATTTTGCAATACCCCATGGTTCTGGGGAACTTTTCTATGATTCAAAGTTATCTGAGACCCAGCTCCTATCTACTTAAATGGTACAGTTTCATCAAAAACTTTTAATCTTCCTTCAAAAATAAATAGCTTCTTTTTTGCAGGAACCCTATTTTTTTGTCTTGCCCATGACATGAATGTTACATTTGATTTTCTTAAGAGGTCAAGATCATCTGTGCTTTACTTGAACAAAACATCTGGGACTTGACCTTAACTACATTTTGTGTTTAACAATTTTTACTGACACTTAAGTCAGGGCTGGATTTGGCACGTGGCCCTCAATCACTGTGCTGTAGGCAAGACAAATTCCCAGCTCTGACCTGAAATTTTGTAGTGGTAGTATGTGCTTAAAAGTGAAACTCTGGGGAAAACCATCAGTTTTAGGCATAGTGTGATGTTTTTTTCAAGGTGTGACTTAGATGCAGCAAACACATGAGGCATATGAAGCTAACCATAGGAATTGCTTCTATCCCTCTTCTTATTTTCCATTTTTCCCTGTGACAGTGCAGCTATTCCAACTTATTTCTTGTTAGTGCACTAAATCAGTTTCTGAGTATTACATGGAATTGGCTTTGTCTTTTAATCCTGTCTGAAAGGTGACAGGACACATGGTCATATCAGTATGTTAGTGTTTTTCTTACTTAATCAAACTTCAGTTGATTTGTGTATACAAACCCATGCCCTATTTATTTATCATAATCAGACTGTGTATTACTAATTGGAGTGGTACCTCTTTTCTTTTCACAGCTGGCAGATGCTGTTAGCTACAGGAGGATTTTAAGTGGGCAGGGAGGGATGGTTAGTGGCTTGCATTACATTTTGTCAGCTTTCATCTGTGCACTGCTGCACTGCCTTGCTTCTTCACACCACTTTGAGGCAGGTAAGAACTTCCATTTAAGTGAAGCTGAGTCAGCTGGACAAGGTCTGGCATCATCTGGAAAAGTTAACAGTTTCAATAATTATGTACATACATTTTGAGAGGAAAACCCTTAACTTTATGTCTATGTTTGACAGGGATTTGTAATTAAAAAATGTTACTGTGTCTTGGGTTCATTTTTATCAGGGAAGAGTAAACCAACTTCAATTTACTGCAGGACCTTTCAGCTCTGTGTTTTGCATTAACTTTTTTACTGGCTCTATGTTAGAGACAGGGGAAGGTGAAACTTCAGAATTCTGCGCCTTGTTCAGCAGTATGGAATGAGCCTGCTGCACATTGACACGTTCTTTGCTGTGTCTGGCCACTAGCTAGCAAATATCACAAGCACAACCAGTGACCAATATTTTTTCTGTTGGAAACCTCCCATAATAATGCCATGGAAGAGCAACAGTTAATCTGATGTCTTGCATTTATACATTGCAAAGATTGTATGTTTTTACTGCAATTTGCAGTGATGAAAGGAAAGGCTGCATTAGAGACACATATATCTATAGAAATAAAAAACTATTAAAATCATCTTGGCTGTATGTAATGGCAGATGAGGTTTACTGCAAGGACCCTTTTGACAAGTGTTCTGAACTTATCAGGCCTCCATCTGTGGTTTACACAACAAACTTATTCTTGTAGCTCTGAATATCATGTTTCAGATAATTCACCAGTATATGGAGTTTCAGACAAATGTGGAATTGCCTTTTGAAATGACTCTAAAACTCTTTGCTGTAAGCTTTGTGGCGTTGCACAGTTACCAAAATCTGTGCAAAGTACATTTTGTGAATTGAGACAAGCTGCTCTTGTGATGTAATCATGACTGCGTTAAATGACCATAGATGGTGGTTGTATCCCTGTGTCTTGGAGTTTGTCATGCTTTTTCTACAGATAAAATTTGGATAATGGATTCTTTCTTTTTTGACAGCAAATTCATTAGTAGTTGGAAAATCTTCCTTACCTTCCTTCTTTTTAAGGTTCCCAGTAGGTGTTTACTGCAGTGTGAAAGGTTTTCATATATTTAAGCTTGCCTGGTGACACGTTCCTGAATTGTCCTGCCTGGAAAATGGGGAATTTATTACAGCAGCTTCAAAAGGGAGAGAAAAATGTCTTCCATTAAATTGTTTTTTACTACCTCTAGGCATTAAATTATATTCTTTTCTGATTGATGGTACCCTTGTGATTTGGACAAACAGCAGCAATCGGCTAAGGTGAAAATGTACTCACCCAAGGGCTTGTGCATGAGCTAAAAGAAAAAATGAAAGAAGTTGTGACAATTACTCACAAGGGTATCTTGGGCTAGACTTACCTTTGATGTACAGGCTGGTTTTTCTTTTTATCTATTAGAAAATCTGTTCAAATTTTGTTATCAAAATTCAGTTTTGAATAAAATATTAATCACATATTGTCACACCTTTATAATTTTTCTCATCATGGGGAAATGTCAAAGGTTCCATGTTGAATTTCCTAAGACCCCTTTCAGTAATTTTTTGAAGTTTTTGAAGATGACTAACAGAATCATGTGGAAATGCATTGGTGTGATCTTCATTTTGTTTGCTCCTTTTGAATGATCTCAAAACATAAATCCTCATGGAAGATCTTAAAGGGAGTTGCTCATCAGTTAGGCTGTCATGGTAGTTATCAGAGAAATGGAAGTTAGACTAATTCCTCCATAGTGGGATGGTTTGCAGTATGCTTGGTGCTACTGCAGTTCCACTGCCATCTTAGTAATTTAGGTGTGCATCAGATCCGATTGAGTGTGCTGCACTGATAGAAATAAAGTTATATTTTCTGAAATAACACCAAGAAATATAGTAAAATATAAACTATGCCAGGAACACTGTCATGCAAAAAGTGCACTTCCCTTAAACATGCTGACCTCCTGCAAACCCTGAATATGATTCAAGTTGTGTAGCTGTAAGCGTGGTCTGAGAAACATAGGTTTGTATGGACAGAAAACATCTCTCAGTGTGATAGGCAAAAATGTCCACTGCTGAACATGCTGTCTTTTAATGAGATCTAGCAAAAGGCAGCGAACTTTGAGCAAAATACAGGTTTTTCAAAAGCGGTCCAGGTGTGATGCTAGGCATTAGAGATGTGACTATCTTACAGCTGAGACCTGCAGGATTATCCTGATGACCATTGATTCTGAGGGTAGGGCAAAACAATTTGTTCTCCTGAGAAGACTTTGAATTCTACAATCTTTCCAGTCTCCCTGTTGTAAGTGCTTCTTGAGGTAATCTTCTTGGGATCAAGACCTGTGCTCTTGGTGTCCTTCTTCCCTTGTCTGTGATGCACTACAGCTTCCCCATGACTGTTTCCTCTTTTTGGGAACAAGGACATGGGGGGAAATGGTTCCATGGTCTTGTTTTCATATGGATATGTCAGAGTGGAACACAGGAGAGGAGAAGCTATCTTTGTTCCTTTAGCCAATTTAGATATCTGTGTCCCAGTCTGTGTTTGAGATGTTAAGCACAGTTTATGTCATAATTTTGGTCAAGGCTTTAATCAGTTGATCCCTGCTGTTTTCTAAACATGCAGCCTGATGCCAAGGCTGAATTATGTGGCAGTGCCTCAAGGTATGTTTGCAACAGTGCAGTTGTCTCAGTGTGATATTTATGTTTGATGCTTCAGGTGGTCTTGTTAACCTCAGGTTAAACACTTGAAGCATTAGACACGGGATCTGTCTCAAAACTGACTGACTGGAAATGGGCACCACTTACGCACTGTCTGCAGTTAGATTTTGAATCACTGATCACTACTCTTCAGGCCAAAAGTGTCTTCCTAATGAGGCAAAATTCTTACAAAACCAAGGAATTGGTATCACTGGCTTCCATGAGGCTAGTAATTCAATGAAGATTTCACTTTCTGTGTCCTAGCTACCTGCCTGGTGGGGAACATGGATGAATTTGTTCTCTTTGTGCAATTTAAAAGCTCAGCTTTAAAGTATTTCTCTTTAAAGAGAATAGTTACTTCTTTGTAGCTATTATTTTCAAATAGTTCCTTTTTAAATTCCAGCTTTTGATTTGAGTTGGCTACTTCAGTATGGAATACACTTTCATGTCATAAACCCCATTTGACTGTATTGGAGTTCTGCCAGTTTATGCCAGCTGCTGCTATTGTGAAAAGATCCTGGATTCTGAATTCCAGGTGAGATTTTTTTGTCTGGAAAATAAAAAGGACATGTATTTCTATTTCATTAGTAGGTCAGTATAAACACAGCAAAGGTTTTCCCTCTATGTAGTGGTTAGAGCAGCAAAACGGACAAAGGTAGTATTTTGAAACAAAAGAAGCATTTTTAAAGCCAACACTGTCATCTTTATTAGTAATGTATTACATGTGGATCTAGTTATTGTGAAAATCTAGTACAGCACTGCAAGTTATGAAAGTAGTTAAACATGCTTACAATGAACAATTGTCATGTGATATAATTTCTAAAGTATTTGTTTTAAAAATCCTGTGTATGGCAGAAAGGCTGCTTAGGGTGTAAGGAATGTGTGATTAGAATGTATAGTAAGTATTAGTGTTCATTCACTTTTATTTGGTATCTCAGAGATGCTCTCAAAAGAGGAGAAAATAATCTTACCTGCTAAGCAAACTCCATGATACCAGGGTTGGGTTCCTGTCAAAGGGGATGGGTAGAGAGAGAGCTAGATTGTCAGCTCCATAAATTACCTGTAGCACTGCTTTGGTTTACTGAGAAACTTCAGGGTTACATGCAGTCTAGACTGGGATTTTTATTAAAATATTTGTAATTTTTGTAGCTTTGTTTTCAAAATTTTAATTAAATGATAATTTTCCATGTAGTTTTTTTCCTCTCTCCTTTATTTAGATTTGAAGTGATTTGAATGAACTTTGTATTTGGAAAACCTGAGGAGGAGGTGGGTGCTTTTTCTGCTAGGAATAATTGGTTTAGCTGAAGTAGTATTGCAGACAATCTCCTCAGTTGCCTGCAATTGAAGACAAAGTTGAAGATCCCGGCAGCTGGGATAATGCATCTTACCCAAGATGTAATGAGAAAAATGGGTACAGCACGACACAGCATCTGTTTCTGGGACAAACACAGATAGCTTTGGTATCTTAGGTATATGTGCAAAATATTACTGTTCATGAATTTTACATAGTTGTTTCTGTAGTTTCATGAATACCTACAGAAAAGTTTCTGTCCGAAGTTTTGTGCATTTGGCTCAATCACAGTAAGGTGACGTGGTCTGTCTGGTCTGCTATGCAGGCTGATAAACTCCCTGCTGAAGTGATTACAGTCCAAGGCAAGCACCAGACAAAGAATATGACTATAATTTAAAAGCTGAAAGTAGATATTTGCACTTTGTAACATTTACTGCAGTATGTACTTCCAAATTACAAATATTGCAAACCAACAAAAAGCAAAACTGCAGCCAGCCTCATCCATCTCTCCCAATAACCATCATCTGACCCTGTAGATGCCTCAGTTAGGAGCTCTCCTTGTGGTGCAATGCTTAAGGGAACAATCATTTTTTGTGATGTGGAAAACGGGATGATCAAAGGCAGATAGCCTGGCTTCCTAATGCTACATAGTCGGGCCAAGTTTTGTAATACAGTGGTGTTCCCGTGCAAATTGAAATTTCAGAGGCGCCATGACAAAGGTGCAGAGAAGGATTAGAAGCAGGGAATTAGAAGCACCATAAAGGAAGAGAAGTATTAACACAGTGCCTACCTATATAAGGAAACCATTCCTGATGAAGGAGGACTTCTTGGCCTCAAAGCAAAACATGTAGTAAAATCCAACCACTTGAAGCTCAGTCTAGATAAATGTTGTCTTGCCTCCCTATGATACATGATTAGTTATTGTTTGCTATTAGAGTAACTGAGCAAGAAACAGTATCTTATCCCCCCTTGCAGATTTTAAATTAAGATCTCTTAATATTTTTGAAGGATTATTTAGGTCAGTGACTAATCAGGGCCTGATTCAACATATTTTATTTACAAAGCAGGATTAAATGAATGATATGTCTGAGGAATTTCTTTCACTTGAAAAATAAGCCTAGGAAGAGTGGCTATCTCTAATAATTGGCAAACTAATACAATGATTAATTACATGTATTAAGAATCTAACACATCTTAATTTTAGTTTAGATTTTAAAATTGTATTCTCTAATATTGACCTTATAGCAAAAGTCACAGGCCTAGCTTAGAGTCAGAATACCATAAAATTCATGACCTTTAGTAGAGGATCAGTTTTGGGGAAAATTAAGAAAGTAACAAATGTTTGGTGCTCTTTACCAACACAGGTTGTCTCCCTGTGTCATAGGAGTTGTAGGATTGGGCTGTGGACACAGACATATTTCATTGGCCTTACTTCTTTTGGCTGAACAATGTGAGAAGTTATATTAGTGAAACAATTATAAAAGTACTTTTTTTTTTCCAATTTGAATGCCAGTAGGAAAAAAGAGATCATGTTGCAATTGAAGAATACATCCCAATCAGTACTGAGATTTTTTGGATCATATTTCAAATGAATTAACTTAGAGTAAATTATTTCAGGCAGACCATATTAGCAAAAGAAAGAGCTGCTAAAGAGCCATTACCACTTTCCCAATCAAATGAAAAACATAACTGAGTACCACCTGTCACAAAGGCAGTACAATGATCCAGATGGTTATTTATCTTCACTTAGGGAGGAAGAATGGAGAGAGGAAAGACTGCTGCCAGAATTTGTGTTTTTCCCCTCCTCTTTTCTACCTTTTTGTCAGAATAGTTCCTCTAATTACAGAGAAAAAAATGTCTTAGGAATAGGTTATATCGATGGGATGTTCCTCTTCATATGTAAAGGTAGTTCACATCTTTTTTTTAGTAGTATGAAATGCAGTTTGAGAGGTCCACCCATTACTATTTCATCTTCTGTGGTCAATAAGACAAAAATAGAATGAAAAGGATTTTGACTGCTTGACAGTTATTTTGTTTCCCCCAGAAGCTTAGAAATTATTTTGCTAATTTACTTGAAATAGGAATAACCTGTAACAAGCTGAAAATAATGTGCAATTTTTAAAATGGTTTCCCTTCATTAAAGAAATATGTTTATGGTAAATATGCACAGTATGAGCATTCAAATTAATGTGTATTGTGCATTCATTTTATTTACCAGTGTATTTGAGGCTTGAGCTTAGGCAGGAATCAAGAGAGGGCAAACTGATCTAACCCCAATCCTTTCTGAGTTTGAATATTGTGTGAAATTGTTCACTATGTTGCTAAAATCTACTGGCAAACACATTAGGTCTGACAGAGTGCAGGTTCTTTTTGGAATTAAGAACATGTTGAGACTATTGGACATAGATGTAAATGAATGAATTTGGCTTCAAGCATATTTCTGCTATGGGGACATTTTAAAGTAAATAGTTCTCATCTTCAGATTTGTAAGTAACAGCTCTGTGGAGTTCACTAGTGCTTAGTAGCAATTCCCATCCCCCTCCGTCCTGGTAGAGTGACATATTTTATGGCTAAACTGGGAGATAAGCCAGTACTCCCAGGATGTCTTCCTAGAACAGGAATTGTATTCAGAGAAATGGTTTAAATAAAGCATTTATTTTAAATTATAGCTATATGTTGATCACAAAATGAAAACTGACAGAAAGGTGTGACAGTAAAAATGTGGGTGGTACTGGGCCAGTAAGTGATGCTAGGAATCTGTGACAGCTTTTGTGCACATATAAAAATAGACCCCTATGTATAGCATCACTTATTATATGAGAATACCTTCTTGGGACTTCGGTGGAGGAAGTACCTGTCACTCCTGATAATTAGGAAGTGGTTTTTAGGCAAGAAAACAGAACTTCTATTATAAAGACGTACTAAGAGAAGTATTGCAAGACCTCTCATGAGCATGAATTCTGTGATTTATAGGTCTTCATTATTACTGCTGCTTATCACACGTATATTTTTGTATAAACAGGGCTATGTCAGTGATGCTCAAGGCAGTGGGAATTATTTGCACCCTGATCATTTTTATGTCAAGCCCAAATAGATGTGTATATGCCTCCAAATCTATGCTGTGTGCCTACAAAGTACTTTGAGAATGTTCTGAGCATTTTGAATGTAATTCAGCTTATATATAAAACATACCCCTTGTGAACAGCTTCTGAGGAACAAAATCTCTGTTCAGTGGGGTTTACGACATTGATAGTGACTCAAGAGAACATCTGAGTTGCTGGCTTGCTGCAGGCCAAAGGGGTAAAAGGTAGTTTGAGGAAGGAGAAGAATATTCTCTCGAAGGAGAAGAATAAAATTCAACTTTTGCTGTCTTTAATTCCTTATGAAAGAAGACACCAGGCACGGATCAGGTCAGTTTCTGACATAAATTCAAAATGTTATTGAATAAGAAAAATAGTTCCCCTTTTTCCCATTGACGTTTGCTTTAGGACCTTTATCACTGTAAAAGTAAATGTAGAAACACTCATTATTTCATTTATCCAATGCACTAGAAATATTTATATAGAAAAAATTAGTCTGACATAAATATGCCACAAAATTATTTATTTTTATAGCAAAGTATTCTTAATCTACAACTTAAGTGTATCTTCTTGTCGTGATTTCACACCTGGTTTTGTGATGAAATTTCTCCAATTATTGATGATTTGAGAATTCTCTCTTTTTTACTTACCCTTTATGTACAAAAACTTGAAAATAACAGCTAGTTGTGTACTAAAATTTGAAACTGGAAATTAAGATTGCCCTATTTTTAAATTTCACAAATTTAAAGCTTATTCTTTTGGGATGAGAAATGGAATTACTACTGTAATAGAGTAATACTAACAAAATTGCTGGATGTGGAAGTATGGCTAAATAGTCAGATGCAATAGTGAAAGAAGCCAACTTGAAGTAAGGGAAAACAGAATTCAAATTCAATTATAAATCAACTAGAGAATAAATATTGCTTTCTCTTAATTCTCTTTTTGATGTGATATACTGCTAGAATGTTACAAAAAATAGCTCAGTTTTGTTTGGTTAAAAATAGAATTTTCAGTGAGGTCCTTCATGTTGTTCCACTTTGTATGTGAAAATCCCTTGGTTCTGGAGTTTTGGATTCAACATTGTGGACCTTCATACTGAAGCATGTTTGTCACAGCTGCCGAAAGAATGACTCGCACTTTGACTCTGGTTGTCTGTGTGGCTTTGTAGCTATGGAAGTCTGTGGTGTTTTTTTGTGTGGGGCAGGACAATACAGAATGATTTGGAGAGGTTTGTTCTTTATTTTATCTTTTTCTATATTTCATCTATTATTTCATAGTGGCGAGCTTCTGACTCTAAAGCACTCTGACAGAAAACCTTTGCAAAAACAATTGCATGGCTGATCCTAACTGTCATTTGATGGTCCATTCAGTAACTCACTTGCAACTCCTGAGTGTGGTGCTTGTGGTCTTGATCCTGTTTTTCACTGTGAAGTGTTATGGAGCAGTGTCCTGTACCCTGTACACCGTATCTGAGCTGGTTTTGGGCTTTACATTTATTAGATGTGTCTATGTGGATGAGTGTGCTTTGAGGGAATATTTTGAGGAGTGACAGATGTGTAAATGCCATTGAGCTTGAAGAATTGCAGTACCTACTGAGAAGATGCTCATGCACAAGCCTGAGATATTAAGGCAGAGAAGACTAAGGTGCCTATAGTAATATTCATTGAAATAACTGCCTGTAGACTGAAAGCTTTCGGTCGTCCTGATTTCATAGGTGGTATATTCACTTTAAATCTCTTTTCTTTAAAGTAAGAAAATCGCTTTTAAACACACTCTTTCCCAGCTTCATCATGACTTTCATAGCTTAATTATAAGCTCCTACAAATAGGGTTTTACTGCGCAAGTGCTGACACAGCCTTACCTCTAGTGACCTGAATGGCCTCCTGTGCTAATTACTGTAGACCTGTAATCATGTTATGAAAATACACATCTGGCCTTTGTCCCAGAACCTGGACCATATCTGTTGCCTGTCTTTCTGTACAGTGTTAAATGTATGTGTCACTTTAAAGAACAAATTCTCAGTTGTAACTCAGAAAAATAGCCCCCTTCTTTGTAAGAATCAGCTTGGACTCCCTTTTTCCTTTATACTGCTCCCCCAGCTCTATGGCTTGCTTGGCTGATAATAATAATTCAACCTGGAAGATCTCTGGGAGACTTGAAGAACATGTCCCAAGGCAGAGGAAATTAATCAGATTTAGTGAAACTGTTTATTGATCTACTTTTAGACTGCAAAGGATATCCAAAATGTAGGGCATGGCCTGCTGCTTTGGCAAGGAAATTTATGTTAACAGGGAGGTAGAAGTTTCCTCGCTAGTTTATTTTTCATAATTAGATCTCTGTCCATTTTGATTTTTATGCACACAGGTTTGGATGGGCATTTTTTTAATGGAAGATACACTGGGATGTGATGAAAATATAAACTTCTCTGGCTCAGTTGTTTTGGTAGGCAATGTCACACTTGTTCTCAGCAGTGCAAGTACTGTGGGCACTACACTTCTTATCCCCATCCGTACAGCAAATTTTTGCTTTGACAATCATTTGCATAGCTTGTTGGGGTTTTAATATCGCTGAATGTAACCACTGAGATGCAGAGCCAGATAGACTAGGAGAAGCCAAATGCATAGCAGGCTTGAATGATAAAATTGGGTGAAAAAGAGGGTAGCACTCCTATTAACCCTATACATAATACTATATGGTATTCTTGTGATTTGCAGGTAGAAGGAGATGGTGGGGTTATTATAGGAGAGGGGCAGAACTCTCCTTTGAAGGTGCTATCTGTAACTAAGGGTCAAAGTCGGGCAGGACCGAATGAAGGATCACTGTTTTCTGGTACTCTTCTGGTGCTGGCTAAATCAAATCTTGGCCCAAGACTGCACTGAAGCAGCGGTGCTGGGGAACCTGCGGCTGAAGTGTGGCGTAAACGCTAAACTTCCGAGCCGTGTGCGATGTTTTCCATAGTCTCACCCAGCAGTTCGCGGGGCCCAGTCCCTCCTTTCCTACTGCAGCACCCGCGAGATGTGCGGAGACGAGTCGGGCCCGGCCCTGCGGCCCCCCGTTGGGAGCAGCCGTACCCCTCATCCCGCCCTCCTCATCCCGCATTCCCCACCCCTCACCCCGCCCCCCTCATCCCCC
>VXBU01004727.1:220369-231921 GCA_013400315.1 Bombycilla garrulus | reverse complement strand
GCCCAGCCGCTCCCGCAGCGCCCGGGGAGCGCCCCGGCCCGCGGGTGGCGGGGAGGGGGCGCCGCCGCAGCCCCGCCGCCGCCGCATGGAGACTCAAGACCAAGGGGCGCAGATGGAGCCGCTGCTGCCCACGGTACGGCTGCCGCAGCGCGGCCCCGGCCGGGGGGATGCGACGCGCCCCGCGTGGAAGCAGCCGGGGAGGGGGCGTGGGGGGCCGCCTTCCCGCCCGCCCGCGCTGGGCGCCGCAGCCGATTTGTTGGTGCGTGGGGAAACAGGTTGGCTCGCTCCGGTGCCGGGCGGTGCTGCAGCGGCGGGAGCATCTGGGGCCAGGACGCTCGGGGTTGGAGCGGTGTGTGTTTGTGCGCGTGTGTTACGTACGTCCCTCCGGGGCAAGCACCCTGTCCTCCGGCTCCCCGCCTCAGGCATCCCCTTCCTCTCGGTACCCCCTCTCTTCATGTCCCCCTGGCTCTGACATCTCCTTTCTCAGGCTCTCTTGCCCCCCTGCTTCCCCGCGGTGGGGCAGCACAGGGGAGCGAGCACCTGTGGGCAGCCCCGCGGGAAACCCGCTCTGGGGCCGGGGCTGGGGCTGTATCCGGAGGTCCCTGGCCCTCCTCGCTTGCAGACGGCAGAGGAATCTGCTGAGGGCTGGCACTGACACGGCAGGGTCTGCCTGCCGCCGGATCCCGGGCTGTGCTTCGTGCTGCCGTGTCGCAGTCTCTTGTGCTCAGCCGTGGAGCTGGTGATCCAGGGGCTTATTGTTGTCTGAGGGGGACGCGGTGCATCCTCTCCTCGGACCACCGTGTTGCTGCACAGCTACGGCTGGGCCCCCTTTTCCGTGCAAGTAGGAAACAGATCAGTTGATGGGAGACTTCTAACATCGTTAGATCAGTAGGGACCATGTTTCCTGCCAGGCCTCCCCCAAACACAGGGCTTCAGACGCACAGAAGGTTTAACTGTGGGTGTCGATTCGATCTCCTACTGAGATTCTGTTTGTGAATGGTGGTTCCTGCCTTGTGCAGGAGATCTGTCTGGGGCAGGGAAAAGTCTCTCATGTACATAAGTGTCTGACTATGCATACACATCCCTGTCAACACACTGCATAGGTCTGTAGATGCTTTGCTGCTCCTGAAATGACTGTGTGTTAGCACGGCGAGCTGCACAACATTGACAAAGCTTGAAAGAGACAAGTCTCAGCTGCTGCAGGTTGATGAGATGCGCTCGTGGCAAGCCCGTTTTTCATAGGGTCTGTTCCCATCATCTGTTGATGTGGTCCATTTTGCAATCAGGTGGCAGGTTGCTACACAGTGTCAGGTTATCTCTGGCATCTTCTTTCTCCTTGTGGCAGGGACCGTTTTTCTCATTGCTTTCTGGATCCCTTTTATGAGTCCTACTTCCTATTACTTGCTGTTCTCTCATTTCTGACAGTGGAGTAGAAGGTCCTCTTGCTTTCACTGACAGACTGGCTGCCGAGTTCCTTTCTGTAGAGAGACAATTAAGTGTAAACCAAGTTTCCCTCTGTAGTTCATGACAGTGATTCCATGGAAGGCTTAGTCCTTAGTGTTTCACGCCAGTGCAGCAGTCTGCAGTCAATAGCTGTCTTGCTCTTGCTCATACATTGCTGGTCTCTGTGCTAGTCTTGCTGTCGACGTGTGCTGTCTCTGTGCCATGGCCTGCTGCACAGGGAGCCAAAGGAGTCAGCTCTCAGAAGGCACAAGTTGCAGGATTGCCTTGGGCTATCTGGCTTAAAATTTTGTTTCTCCAGGGCTTTGCTCAGAAGGCGGAGGCTGTTGCTGTGGTTTAGAGCACCAAAGAAGATAGTATTTCTTGTGTGCTGGTAAGGGGACAATTGTTCCTTGTTCCCTCAGAATCCCTGCCCTGGTGCAGTACGTCTCTGCAGAGCTGCAGGTCCCTGTCCATAGAGCTGTTACTTGCTGCATTTGTGTCCTTGTTCCCTACTCCATTTACTACAGCTGACTAATTCAGTTGTGTTTGCTTCAAGTGGGAATGGGAGACTTCTGTTCTCCATGTAATATGTGTATATATATATTGGGGCATATACCCCAATCCTCTCTTACTCTTGTGGTTTCTGAGGGGCCTTGTGCAGCTCGACAACACAGCATTGCTTTCCTGCCGCAACAATGGCAAAGGCACAGCTCCTTCAAGATTTCGGGGTTCTGGTGATGTTTTCTCTGTGTGTCAGGCAATAAAGCATGTGTTTGTGCTGTGACAGTCTCAGCCTGGCTGCTGTCTAGGGCCCTGTAAGGCAGAAATGCCTTTTGCATGCTGGGAGTGTTGTACCCGGCATCATGGTAGAGTTTGGGGAACAGTAACGGGTGCTAATTAATCAGTGGAAACTTGACTGTAAACAAACAGAATAGGAATGCAAGCTTTAAAACGAATATAGGTCTGTTCCCGAGTGTTGTCCCAGTTCAGTGGGCTCTGGGTATGAAGCAAAAGGCTTCTAGCAGAGCTTTTTTCCTTCAAGGGTTAGTCTGGGGCTTTGGTGTATGCAACAGAGTTAATTTATTTTTTTGTGAAACTGTAACACACTATATGTTTTGATTTTTTTCCTAGTGAGAAGATTATGAATGTAAACCTTAATTAATTTTGTCTACGTCTACTAACGGTGCTCAGAGATTGTGAAGTCTCAATAAATTTTCCCACCAAAATCCCAAAAGTGGTATCTACTTTTATTCTAGTGTTAGTCATGTGTTATTGATTTTTTATGCAAGCTTTTACTTGAAAATCCCAATTCCTAGCAGTTTGAAAACTAATAAAATACTTTGTTGCCTGTGGTTCTGAGGAGTTAAATAGTTAAATGATTTCCTTAGCAGATTCCTGTCACTTTTTTTGAAAACAGGTCTTACACAGAGACAATAACCATGTTAGCAGTTGTGCTAATGTTATTTTTTTTTTTTCTCTTTTTGTAGTGTGGACAGATTTTGGTGAAAATTATTGGAAATCTTTTGCTAATTTACTATAAGTGCAATATTGTATAAATAAATTAGAAAAGAAAGTTTTCACCTGAAAACAAACTGTTGAAGCTGCTCTTGGTAATGCAAATATAGTCTTAATTTGTATGGTTCAGTACATATACTAAATTGGTAACAAAATGTAGTTGTATGCTTTCAGAATCATCTAGTGATTTATTTATCAGTCATCAATAATGTTTTTTCAGTGATTATTCAGAGTGCTTTAAATAGTTGTGAGTAATTGAAAGATTTCTGAGCAGTCATCATTTGTTTACAGAACAGGGGAAACAATCTGCAAACCTCTACAAAGATCATCTGTTGATTTCCTAACAAAGAACTAAATATTGCAAGTTTGTTGTGTACATGTATACCTGATCGCATGGAAATTATTTTGAAAGTTGTTGCTTTGTTGTGGCTTTATTGGCAATTTATTCACAGCAAAAGTTGTTCGTATTGGTTCCTGCAGATTATGGATCTCTCATATGCAAGTCAAAATTGGCTTTTAAAATAGGGTTGTTATTTGGTAGAAGTTTGATATTTTGGATATAAGGGGGAAGTATAGACAGAGCACAGATATTTTTGCTAACTACGTTTATGTTTGGCATGTTGTTTGCCTGTGTTTTCTGGAGGTAGCAGTAAAACCCATGTATGGAAAGTAAAATTGACTTTTTCTTTCCAAGTTCATGTTCTCTTGCCCTCTTCATTCACGCCTAAAATTTAAGAGCTATTTTGTTGGAATTTATTTGTTTATTTATTTTTAATTTATTGTTCAAATCTGGTAGACGCAAGGCCTGAAAGGATGACATTGCTGAGCTGTATGTGGATAGTGCATATGCACGCACCATAGTGTGTGATGTGTATGCTCTAGGTAAGGCAGTGTTTGCATCAAGAGGACTCTTGTGCTGCTGCAAATGGCACACAGCTATTGCTGCTCAGGACTCCGTGTGTGGGAGAATCATATAGCAAGATCTTGGGAAGCAGCTATTTTTAATGGAGCAGGTGAGTGTGGGAAGCTGCTCACACTAACAGGCCAAATTCTTTTGCGTTTGTTAATGCTGAGTGGGACCTTGGATGAGTTTTGCAGACGACATGTATTGCTCGTTGTGAGAAGGGGTGTCAGAGCCTGACCCTGTGGTTTGTATAACAGCACTCATTCCCAGTTCACTTCTCCAGAGTACAGCATTATAGTAGTGCTTAAGGCAAGTTTATAGAGACTACAGGAATGTTGTGAAAAACATTGTGAAAAATTTCCTTTTGGAAAAATACAGAGGCAATATTACATTTTCAAGACAAGAGTGCTGAGATAATGCCACCATTGAAAGTAAAACCCTAAAACTTAATTGTAAGTATAAATTTAGGATTGAATTTCTGCTCTTGGTATTTTCTTTAATACTGCCTGATTTCAAGTTCTAAATGAGAGGAAAAAAGAAAACTTTTCCTGGAAAATACTAGAAATTAAGTAACAATGACATATTTATTTAAGCCGTCCCAACTTGTCCCTTTTATGTGCCAGTGTGTTAAAAAAAATACATCTTGATCATACAGTGTTCTCTGGTGTTTCTGTTTAAGAGTAATTGGCAGCCTGAGACATATTTGCACAAAAATTAAAAAAAAAAAAGAAAAAGGATACTGTGTGGAACTCATCCCATCTTAATGCAACTATAACTTGTTTGATTTCTTCCCACAAATTCTAATTGTTAAATATATGTTTTCAGTTTCCTCTGTTAATAATTTTATCTTCTTTCTACTTTTTCCTTCAGAAAAAATATAAAATGATTTCTAAAACAAAATACTTCCACTGACATCTTTTAATGCTTCTTAAATAAGTAATGTTTACAGTTTCAGTGGATGATAGGGTTTATGTAGGTGAGGAAATACTTAGTCCACTGTGAAGTGCCTTAGACAATTAGTTGTGTGTCTGACATGAGAAAGGAAAAGCCATAGGCATTGCATGTTCCTCTCATAGGCTCAGGTCTGCCTTGTAAAAAGCCCAGACTATTGAAGAATCACATCCATGTGACTCCTTTTGTAATAAAAATGCCATTTTGGTGTCATACAAATTGATGGAGCACTGAGTGTCTTCACACAATTTTCAGTGTTGGTGCAGTTTAAAAGTTCTCATGAAATGAAAAAAAAAGTGTAGCATATTTAAAGATAATTAAAATCCAGCCTTGTTCTACAAGGTTGTTTATTAGGATAGGCAAGGTGAGAGTTGGAATAGATGATAAAGGCTATTGCTAAAAATAGAACAAATGTCTTGGGGAAAAGAGTTGTATGGTGGAATGAGGGTAAATGAGGTGTGGAGTTTTGTGTGAACTTTGAGAATTGAGGGCATTATGGCTGACTGGTATGAAAGGCAAGAGAGAGCTGACTAAATTTCATGGGCAAAGAAGTGTAGAGACAGAAGCAGGAAAACCAGGGCTTTTGCCTCCTTGTACAGCAGGCGCAGAATAGCATCTTGAATCCTGAGTCTTCTCTGTCTTAGCTGATTTCCCTGTTTTCCTTCTTAGAGCCTTTCGACTTTGTTTAATTCGGTACTTACGAGGCATAGTGAAGCTTATAAATAAATACATATTGAAATTTTGTGGAGATGTGGAAGATAAGGTCAAGATTTGCCAGATTTCAATTTTAATCAAACAGACCACGAACTTGCTGCAAAAAAAATAAATTAAAAAAAAAATTGGCGCAGTAACGTGTTTAGGAGAAATGAAATCTGCAAGTTACATGAGTTAATATTAGTCATTTGTAAGGTATTGCTTAGTGCAGTACTATATATGTGTTTGGAGAAAAAAGTAGCAATTATAGAGCAATTCAAGAACAACAAAAATGAGCATGGGCCTAAAAATATGAAATAACTTTTGAAGAAACTGGGATTCCTTAGCCGGGAGACACATGTTTGGTATGTAATACTGCTGCAAAAAGGATCAGTTTCTTATATGTGTACTGAATAGGAACCAAGGGAAAGGTTATGGGACATTTTAAAAGCTTGTTAAAGAAAATGGTCTCATTCTATGAGTGGTGTAGTAATGCAACAAATTGGCTGGTATATTTGTGGAATCTGTTATCCATCTGTAGGAGCAGGTAAGACAATTAATGCTACTTTAGAGCTGAGTAATGGACTAGAAGACCTCACTAGATCTCTTCCAGTCCTGTCATTCTGTGAAAAGAGCTCACATTTGTCCTTTTGGCACAAGTATGTTATAGATGGATAATAGATTAAGTTCGAACTAAGGAGAAAGAAGTAGTTTATTTGGATTATAAATGTTGATACCCTCAGTTAAGTCCACCTACATAGTCAATTTACTGTAAACATTTACATTTACTGTAAACATATTCAAAGTGTATCTTGCCATGATAAATGAATGCTCTCTGTTGATCCATTTTGTTGCAAGCAGGTTTTAAAACCGTACAAAAATATAAAATGCAACATTATTTATTAAATCTTGTCTGCAAAATGCCAATCTGAAATGTAGATTTTTAAGCCTTTGTGGAATCCCCTTGACTTTTTAAAGAGTGTAGGACTCTGTCTGTGTCAGTGGGGCGGCAAGAAGCTCCAGGACAAATTTAACTGGGAGCAATTACTGTCACAGCAATTAGCTGTCACACTCAAAAATGCCAGAAAATATTGCAGGTTTGTGCAGTTTTTTGAGAGAGATTAAAAAATTTTGCCCCTTCTTCTGGCAACTTTTATTAATAGTAGTTAAAATGCTATGAATTCAAAATACCCTTGATCTGAAGCCAATATTCTGAAGAATAGCTCCAGATACCAGTCACTAGCAATTGCCTAAATTATCTCTAGAGCCATTCAGAGTCACTGAAACTGTGTAAGGATGGACAAAAGACCCAACCCTGCTATTAGATTCTGCCAAGAACAGAAAAGAGGTACTTACACTATAATTAGTCTGGCAAACAATATCATTAGAGGCAAGAGCAAAATGCTATGTCTTTCTCAGAGGGAAGATGGTAGGTACAAGTAAACTTCCCTTTCAACATATGAATGCGCACGGGGACTTTACTTTAGAAGTAAGCATACAAGAGCAACAATGTGATTTCATGTCAAATCTGAAAACATTTTGAATTCTGAATACCACTGAAAACTGTGGTGGTGTATGGTATCAAGGATGTTCATAGTGTTGTAAATATGATATAGGAAATAAAGGCACAATAAGGGAGATTGTGTCTAAGTTGTAAGTGCTTTAGTTTTTTTTTTTCAATGGTACTGACTAGTTTTCTTTATATTTTTTCTTTATAAAGTCAAAGAATAGCATACACAGGGGAATAAAATTATTCTCCTGCTATACTCTATAGCATGGAGAACGTAACAAAAATTAGATTTTCCTGTTGCCTGTGGAATAGTGGGCATTTGTCTACTTTTGAATTAATGAAAACATGATAACTTGTATCCATTTTCCTAAAAATGCATTTAGCATTTCTTTTAATCATTTTTGTGATCTATTTAAGTAGCTACTAAAATAGAATCAGAGTGTCTCAGAACCGTACCTTGTTGTGTTGGCAGAAGGGATATTATATGTATTGGTATTTCAAAAGAATTTATAGAATAAAATTAGTTCCCTTCTGCCCCCTCATCCACAAGTCTGTGCAGCAGTTGCTGCCAGCCATCTTAATGCTGTTTTTTCTGAAGCCAGTTGGTTTCCAGTTCTTTTGAGACTACTGCTACTTCATTTGAGACTTGTATATGTCTCCAAGGTATCATCACCACAGCAAATCTTCATGCAGTATCTGCAAGTCTGCTCTGTGTTGAGATTTTAACATACTTTATTTTTTTCAGTAAATTTTATTACTTGAATTGTAACCCATATCCATCTCCTTCAATTGGTGTTATCCTTTCCCTTTATTTGAAGAGAAGATAGAAATGCTCAAACATAAGGCTTGACTGACTGTATAATTGTCTTTTAGAAAGCTTCCACTTTGTTTTTCCTCTTTATGACTGTGCTATAGTGAAATACTTAGGTCCACTTGTTTTTATTGCAACCTTAGGATAGCTTTTGAAATTAAATGTAGCAATGTGCTGTAAAAGCACTCGTGAAGCTGTGCTTCATACTCATCTGAGAATCTTCTAATGAAAATTCTATTCATAGGTGAATTACCTGTTTTGGGAGAAGCGTTTGAATGATTTCAGTTTAGGTGATTATGCTCTCAAAAATAGCTTTGAGTAGTGCAGAAGCCTTCATGTTTATCTTCACCAGTTTCAGAAAAAGGATTTTTTTTCTGTAGTGATCTGCCTGGATTTCCCTATCAACATCAAATGTGCCTTTTGCTTTTGGAATAACCCCTCACTCCTGGTCCTCATCATGTAGGGGAATGGAGTGGAGAAAAACCCTGCTGTGGAGTATACATTGAAAACTCATGTAACTCACATGATTTTGTCTAGAATGACATAAGCAGAAAAAGACTTTTAAAGGGTATACACTGAAAACTCATGTAACTCACATGATTTTGTCTAGAATGACATAAGCAGAAAAAGACTTTTAAAGGGTCTTTTAAAGAAAAAGCCACATCCAGCTTTAGAGAAGATGAAATGTTTTTTGGTGGTCTATAGTTTGTGTAGTTTGATTGTGTTCATTTCACTTTGTCTTACCTAAAAGTTCAGGGCTTTGTGTCTGCTGTATCTGAATTGATTTACTTTGGCCAGCAAATACATGAACATTTTTTTTCTATTTGCCCACCCATAACCCCAGGTAGATGAGAGGTTTTTGAATGTTAGCCAGTATTGCCCAGAGCAGCACAACTGCAGTTACCTCTGGAGTGAAGACCAATTGAAAAACAAGTAACTCTCCACTGAATATTTGTGAACTGTGATTTTTTCCCCCCAGTTCTCTGTCCAGCGGTGGCCAAATTTGGGCAAAAATAACAGAAGCAGCAAAGCCCTTTTTGCCTTGAAAAATATCAAGCTACAGAAGAATGTGCATGTTTTACCAAGTAGTGTTGCTGACAAGCCAGCTTGTGGAGAGCAAGAGATGTTTCTGAAAACTGTGTCTCCACTGTAGCCATGATGAGGGATTTGCCTTTGACTACCTTCTGCTGTAGGAAGGGTGTTCCCATTAGCAGATATGATGGGACTGTACATGGTAACAGGATTAGACCGTGGAAACCGCAGTACCTCATACCCAAACAACACCAAATCCCAAAGCTACCTTATCCTGCCTCCCTCCCAAAAATTTCTTCATAATGAGAAACTTTTTAATATATATGTATACAAAAAATGTTAAGCTAGAGAGTACAAATCGAACTTCGTAAAAGAATCTTTTGAAGAAAAATATGGAAATATTTAAGACATCTAATGGAAGTTATTACCAGAACATTTGAACATGCAGATACGCAATTCTGACTTAAGTTTTTTTGTTTATTCTTCTGTGAGTGATTCAGACTAGTCTGTTACATATTCTAGTCTGTTACATATTCTTATGAGTTACATGTCTTGTGTAGTTCAACACAAAGAATGTAGGTTTTGATGATGCATCCAATGCAGGATCTGAGAAAATCTGCTGAGAAAGTAGTGTTCTTGCTCTGAAATAATTTTTTTGAAATATAAAACTGTAGAAATTATGATTCCAAAAGTGGTGTGGTATTAAGATAAGATCATCATATAAAAATTCTAAGTAGTGTTTCAGTGGCAATATTAGAAATAGGTATTTCTGCAAAACCAATTCTTGGTGACCCTTAGAATACTAAAATTGCTGACTGTGATGCTCATCAAAAGTTATTAACTGTTTAATGATTATTTGTTTATGCCTGTCTCTTCTCTCTTGGATTGCATGCAAAGAATGGCTGTACAAAAAAGCTGCTGCAAGGTAGACAGGATCAGAGCCTTCTCTTCAAGTCCCTTAGTTGTGAGCACTGACCTTGCATAAATGCAATGTAGCTTTACCCTTGAGAAAATTGGGCTAATCTGCTTTGTGCTTGGCATTCTACAGGAATAAACATGGTAAGAATAAAGAATATTAAAGCACAGATAAGATGCTGTAAAAACTTTAGGTGGTTATATTTTATGTTTATTTGTTTAGGAAAAAAATGATGTGAACTTTTTGGGATGAAACTGTGGTTCCTTCTGAGTGGGTGCCGGATCTGTCACTGGTCCTGGTCTGTGACCAGCCTATTCAGGGACTAGGACAGAACACAACAGCAGCAAGCCTGCTTAGTAGCGTGATTGCAAACAAATACATCTCTGGCAATACAAAAATCTACTTATTTTCTCTAAGTTTGTTACTCTCCAGACTGCTTGTGGAAATTATTGAGCTACTGTAGCATCATCATTATGACTGTAATTACATAAAGTGCTTGCTCTAAGACTTCAAATAATAATAGTTATAAATTGTGAGGGGACGGAATTAAAAATACCTCTCTGTCTTTTTTGGTATTTTAATTTTTTTTTAGAATAAGAAAATGTCCAATTTTCATGCACAACAAATAGAAAATTTTATGGAATGGGGCAAATGCATTTTTATGGATATGAAATAAAAAAATTTCTAGAGGATTATGATTTATCTTGTTAAAATACTGTAATCCAGAGACTTTTTTTCTATTAACTGCTATACCTCCACCTTTGAATTTTAAATTTTTCATTTTACAGTGATTGCAGAAATAACTGTTTATATAGTGCTTCCATTATGCATATTTATTAAAAAGTAATAAAAATCATTAAAATAAGTCTGACAAAATTGACTTGAGAAAAAGAAAAAGAATTGATAAATGGTGTGTGCAACCTGTAATGTATTTTTAATGCTTTGCAGTTCTAGTACAATTTTTGATAACTCGTTCCTAGGACTAGGTCTAGTTCTGCTACTGATATATTTTGTATGGGAAAATAATATCAATTTAATGTGGTTATGACTTATTTTTTTAGTTTGCTTTTTTTTTTTCCAGTCCATAATGACCTGATTATTTTTCTGCTAACATTTGATATTTCTCCAGCAGGCTTTTCTTGTACATTTAGAAAGGGTGTGTTTTCTGTGTCTGTATATACAAATGTGAAAATAAATTTAATTCTAATGGAAATCCTTTTTAAAATTTCTTCCTGGTATATGCAATTCGATTGAATGGTTTCAGCTTTCAAAAAATACAAGACTAAGTAAATTTTCCTTTGAGTTTGTTACTAAGACTGCGGTTTAGTACTTGTTCTGCTCCATTTCATAAAACCATAGAATGGTTTGGGCTGGAAGAGACCTTTAAGCTCATCTCATTCCAGCCCTCTTTGTGCCATGGGCAGGGACACCTTCCACTAGACCAGGTTGCTCAAAGCCCCATCCAGCCTGGCCTTGAACACTGCCATGAATTGGGGCATCCACAACTGCTGTAGGCTACCTGCTCCAGTACATCACACAGAATCATGGAATTATCTAGACACAGGCTTTGTTCTGAGTTGGCAAGTGCTTTACATTTCCTACTGACCAAACTTTTTCAAGACACTGAAATCACATTGAGATTTATTACAATATTTTAAGCCTTAAAGCAGCTTCCGACAAGTATTAGAAATGGTTGTAGAATTAAAAAAAAAAAAAAAAAAAAAAAAAAAAAAAAAAAAAGTTTATGTCCCACAACCTTTCCCTTGGTCCCTTTTCA